>JAOXJP010280335.1:0-19544 GCA_025762735.1 Platanus orientalis | reverse complement strand
CTTTTGTGTAGAATTACAAGAAAAAATATGTTCAAAGAAAGATGCATTTATAGATTCAATAATGGTGTTAACATTTATATCATAAATTCCTGATTTATGAACTAAAAACCGATATATACTACAATTATGCACGTAACCAATGAATATATAATCAACTGTTTTAGGTTCTATCTTAGTCATTTTAGGAATAAAGACCATCACATTTGCTAAACATCCTCACACTTTTAAGAATTTATAAAAATGTGTTCGACCTTTCCATAATTCATAAGGTTTCTTATTAGTTTTCCTATGAGGCATCTTGTTGAGAATTCTGAGGTATAGAACTAATCAACATAGCATTCATCATTTCCTTTAAGGTTCTATTTTTTCGTTCAACAATTCTATTTTTCTGAGGTGAATAAGGTGTAGTTTGGTGAATAATACCATGTTGTGAACATAACTCACTAAAAAGTGATTCATATTCACCACCTTTATCACTTCTTGGAACCTTAATCTTTTTACTAAGTTGATTCTCAATCTCATTTTTCTAATGCATAAATATTTCTAAGGTCTCATCCTTGCTACTTAGCAAATACACATAACAATACCTTGTGTAATCGTTTATGAAAGTGATGAAGTGCTTTTTACTACCTCTAGTTTAAACAAATTTAAAATCACAAATATCACTATGAATTAATTATATTGGTTAGAGGGCGGGCCTTTGGTGCATCGGTAAGGTTGCTCCATTGTGACTTGGGCGTCATGGGTTCGAGTCACGGAAACAACCTCTTTGCTTGCAAGGGTAAGGCTGCGTACATCTGACCCTCCCCAGACCCCACAGTGGCGAGAGCCTTGTGCACTATGACTACCATTTTTTAATTAATTGTAGTGGTTCAATACTTCTTTTAATGGAATTGAAAGGTAATCTATTTAATTTTGATTCTACACAAGTTTCACATTTATGATTTGAATCAATATGAAATTTACGTAGAAGTTCTAAGTTAATTAATAGAAGCATAATATTATAATTAACATGTCTTGGTCTACCATGCCAAACATTAGATAACTCAAGCATATAAACAGAAGATGTATTTTTATTAATATTAGAAATAACAGTTATTACATTCATTTTGAAGAGCCCATCGTTCATGTACCCATTTTTCACATACATTCCACTCTTGGTGAGTACAAATTTATCAGACTTGTAAACTAACGTAATTTCTTTTTTACTCAACAATGAACCAAATACAATGTTCTTGTGGATGTCTGGCACATGTAACACATCAATGAGAATAAGTTCTTTTTTCGAAATCATCTTCAAAACCACCTTTCCTTATGCTTCAACCTCGAAAGTCATAGAGTTTTTCATGAAAAGTTGTTCTCCATTATTTATTGATTGATATGATGATAACATTTTTTTATCTGAACAGTCATGGCGAGTAGTTCCAGTGCCACCCACCATTCTCTAGTATTCTCTATCAAATTCACTTCAGATACCATTGCAGAAAGGTTCATCTCATAAAGATTTTTAGATATATAATCTACTTCGGTCATGTTGTCTTGGGTGACTTTCTTATTGAAGTTCTCTTAATCATTATGTTTGCAATAATTCTTTGCAAGATGCCTTGGTTTATCACGCACATAACATTTTTCCTTGGACTTTTTAGAGTAACCACCTTTAGGATCCTAGAACGGGCCTTAGCTAAAATGCTTTCTCTTCTTGTTATTAATTTTCTGTACTTGTTCCACTATATTGGCCTTAAATTTAATGGACTGATTCTTCACTTTTCTTTTGGAAACACGATTGTCTTCTCCAATCCTTAATCTCTGATCAAGTCTTCAAATTGTATCTCTTTATGCTTATGCTTCAAGTAATTTTTTAATTCTTTCTATGATGACGGTAATTTTTCATTTATCGTAGTCACTTAGAAGGAATCACTTAAAGACATTCATTTAGCATTTAATCTCATGTACGATTAATTAGAGGTCTTGCACCTGATTGATTACAGACTTTGAGTCCATCATTTTGTAGTCAAGAAATTTGCTTGTAATGAATTTCTTCATTTCTACATCTTGTACTTTGTACTTCTTATCCAAAGAGTCCCATAACTCTTTTGCAGTCTTGATTGGATTGTACACATTATACAATGTATTATCCAATCCATTAAAGATATAGTTCTTGCATAGAAAATCTGCATGTTTTCATGCATCTACAACAATAACAATTTATCTGTCATTCTCATTTTTTTAGAGCAGGAGCGTCCTCGTAGAGAAATTTTGTTAGATTAAATATTGTGAGATAGAACAACATTTTCTGTTGCAGTCTCATAAATTCAGTGCCGTTGAATTTTTCTAGCTTTTCTCCATGGTTACCAGGAAGAGGGACATGAATAAAGACCGACATCATAATGGGTGGTACAATCTTATTTGTATTTTCGGTTCTCATTTTTGTTAAATTTTATTTAAACAAAAAATTAAACACAGATAATTAATATGAAATAAAAAAAAACAAAAATGTTCACAGAATATACAAAAAATAAAGTAAATAATATATGAACTTTGTCTTAAGATTGTTATTCTATAAAGATTGATATGTGATTCTGTAAACAATAAATATTTATTTCATATAACCAAAAGACTTAAAAATAAAATAAATAGGAATAACTTACAGATTGGATGATTTGAAAATTAGAAACTTTAATTGATCAAAGCTAGTGTTTGACGCTATGCCTTTAAGACAACTTTTGCCTTTCGCAATGGTACTTATGAACTTCTCGCATGTCTGCCTCCCAAAATACAATGATCAAATATACATACAAGAAGCACTGCAATCTGTGTGCCTAGAGAACTAAACTTGTGTTGTGCTCTCTTTCATTTATAGATGCGATAATGCCTAAAATTTTCTATCTTTTGGAATGCAGGAGGGATGAAATATTTATAAACTATTCATGACTATTTAGAATAATCATAGAGGCATAGGATTTTCAACTTATAACTGTTCGAACAGACACAAGAGAAAAATGATGTAATTGAGTAAGCATATTTATGTTTGTTTAGAACAGACAAGAGGATAAAATGGGTGATTAAACAGTCATATTTATGACTGCTTGGTTCAGAATAGTCATGAGGGTAAAAGAGTAAAACACACGAATGAATAAACATGACCACAATTTAAATGTTTGGGGAAAGAAGAAAAAATAATTTTTCTCATAGACTGCCCAGACCCACACCCAACCCGGCTTGGTGCACCTGCATGTGTTTAGGCTTGGCTCATATTAGCTAGGTCCTCCCCTTTCCACAAAATTATGGTGCCTCTTGGAGCTCAAGTTTATGTCTAAGGCTAATGTATATAAACGTCCAAACTTTTATAGGTTAACCAATGTGGGACTATTCAAATTTTACATCATTTAACCAGTGTTCAATTGGGCACTTTTGGAGACAATTTCTCATTCACTCATTACTGGTTTTGAACCACCAACCATACAACATTATTCTCCTCATAAGGTGAACACAAACCCATATGGACTTGCCTCAAACGTTTTATGGGTCCCACTTTTATTTTGACTCAAAAGATGATCAAACAGTCATATTTCAAAACCTAACCTGACAAAACAATTAAAACCATTTCTAACAATAAGATTGATGAAACTGGAAAGATAGTAACAAAAACAAAATACTACTACTACTACTAATAATAATAATTTAGGAACAAAAATTGGGAATCCAAGTTATACATGGATATTGTAGAGTAGTGCTCTCTTTGCTTCACATTAGCGTGGAACATGCAACACAAGCAAGGGGTATTTTGGTCATTATAATAGTAGTTTAGTAATTTCATAGGGAATACTTATTGGCGGCAAATGTTCTGCTCCCAATATTTTCTGTCCCCCGTGTCCTCACACACAAAGTGGGATGTATAGGGTAAAGACATGTTTTCAAATAAAATGGTAAATACCTAAAAAAAAAAAAAAATCATATACATGCATCCAAATCTCTCTAAAATCTGAACGGGTCATTCCACATATATAAAAGTGATTATGATTTGACTAAAATTTGATATTCAAGTCTTTAGGATACCAAATGACAACTACTTTTGTGGCTATGATAGGCTCGTTTGGTCTGTATAGTGATTTAGTGTGGTAGAGGATGTCATCTTCCAAAGGATGAGGTGCATAGGGTTAAAATCATAATTATTGTTCAAATAAAAAAAATAGATACCTACAGAAGGGTACGAAATTCAGAAAAACATCATGCATCAGCCTGTGTGTGGGGACACAGGCGATAAATAAATTTGGGAGATAAACTTTTGCTCCCTTAATTAATTATTAAAATACCCTTCATTATCTTTAATTCGATCCTTTATTAGTGCTGCAAGAACTCATTGCAATAAATATTTTATTGATCTAGACTTGCAATCATAACAATGTTTTCAAGTTATATTACTATGGGACGTTAGCAAACATACAGAAAAGAACAAAAGAGAAGAAAATTAAGAAAGTCCTAAAACATTTTTTTAAAATTATTTATAAAGAATCAAATGAGAGGAAATGGCAGGGAATAGACAAGCGGGAAAGACAAGTAATAAGCCTTAACCAACCCCCCATATGAAGTCATCTCTAGCATAGCTTCTTCAACCTCTGAAGGGGCCAATGGCGAAACGTACCACCGGATGAGAACTGAAGGCCAGCCCATGACGCCGGTTCCCTAAGCGTATGGTGCTACATTTTCGCCTTCTCTGACATCGACGGGTCCATTGCCTGTCAATGAACATTGCTGAATCCAGGAACAAAGGTATCATCATAGACCTTCTACAAGGTCCAGTGCCTTGTCACGGCATGTAATTTTTCTCTTATTTGTATATGCTAAGAAACAGTTTTGATGAACCTGACGAGTGAGAATAATTATTATGATTACAGTCATGATTTAGATGCTAATGAAGAATAATCTATTGTTCTTTGAGGAATATTTTCACCATTTCTTCTCCGAGACTTGTGGTAGCAATGATCAAACTTTAGTGGATTACTTATATAGAATTATCATAAATCAAAGTTTGAGGTACCAGTACTGTGTATGTGCATATAAGAGAAGGCATGCAAGTGGCACCCACCAGTATCGCTGCAGTTTGGGCTGGGCTGGCTTGAAGTTCTGTTTGTATGGTCCAAAGTTGATTTACTTTGGGCTGTACGGAGTCTGGGCTTAAATTTGAGACCCAAATTTAGGTTTGAATGAATTCCAGATAGGTCCAGCCCAGCCTGGAGGACCCTTCTAGGCTAAACTATACTATTATTAATTTATTAGTTTTATTTTGGTGAACGGCCCAAACTATACCATGTACCATATATATTATAGAAAAAACAATAATAGTTATGTGAGTTTTAATATTTTGAACGGCCTCTTTTGTAACATAGAGATCACACTTGGAGGGGAAGATAATTAATTAGAGTAGCAGATTTTTTTTCTTTTTTCTTTTACAAAAAAGGGTCTTTGGTCACATTAAAATTAGCTTCTGAGGGGGTCCGTTTTTATAAGAAATTTAATATTATTTTAAAAGCCTATAGCCATAGACTATAAGTTTGGGCTAGTCAAACTCAGCCCAAAGTCTATTTTCATAGAATGGGCTGAGTTCAATCTGATTAACTTTGGTTGTCTTCGGGCACGGGCCATGCATAGGCTAGGGTTTCATACTTGGCCTTATATCAGGCTTTCCTTGGCCTGACCCGACTTGCATCCCTCCTGCAACCGGTTAATGTGTGCAACCTAGGAGACCCTCTAGAAAAAAAATTGACCCTATTCGATCCTTTCTAACCATATGATCTTTCAATCATTTACATCTAATTTTGATTTGTTTGGGCATGAAAAATCTTCTAGGTATGATCAGTAGAATCATGTTAAAGTCAATAGATTGGAGAAATGTGAACATCTAATTAATCTGATTTATATTGGCTTTTTCTAGGTAAGATCAGTAGATGGATGTTCCTACATCGTTGCATGTCCCTCATATGTAGGTATCATTTATGAACCATAGAAAAAAGATTCAAAAAAAGTAGCTTTTGCTTATGGTTTACAGCCCTAGTAATATATCTCAGGTCTATTACATCATGGCCCATAAATGAAATGGAAAATAGATTATTTTGTAGTGTAGGCTTAAAATGTATTATATAGGCCTTCTACATAAAGACCAATACATGCGTTCTAAGTAGGGCTATGCCCAAAAGACAGATCTTATGTTCAGGCCAAAAGACCCGGCCCAAGATTAGGCCTAACAGAGCCTTGGGCCTGAAATTGAAGACCAATCTTATGTTTTGATTATACTTAGGACAACCCTGGTCAGGCCCAAGGCACAAGAGTTAAAGCCCAAGGCCCGAATCCCATTATATTGAAATAAAGAGATTTTATATACCTTTTTATAGAAAAATGCATTTTTATTATAAATACGGAGCGTTCTGTTTTATATTTATAGAATTTAGTTTTATAGAATATATTAAAGGGCCTTGGGCCGGCTGGAGTCTGGCCCAAGGACCGAATCCCATTACATAGATATAACGAGCTTTTATATACATTTTTATAGCAAAATGCATTTTTATTATAAATATGGAGTGTTCTTTTTTATATTTATAAAATTTCAGTTTTATATAATATATTAAAGTGCATTGGGGTGGATTGAGCCCAGCCCAAAGCTTGTACAATAAAGTCGGGCCAGGCTTGGACCTTGATTTTTGAATTTTTTCATGCCCGAGCCCATAATTAATGTACAAAGCTGGGTCTACCCCGGGCCTACAAGGCCCGGCCCAAGCCTATGCTCACTCCTTTCTAAGGATACACCAGTCAAAGGATTACATGGACCTTGCTTAAGCCAAAACTTGCGAGATAACTAATCAATACTGAATCTAGAGAACGAGAGGCTTTAATCACCAAAGTTTTATATAGACTCTCTCAAAAACTTTGGCAAAGGAGACCTAGAGTGACAATAAAAGCTCCATAGTCCAGGGTTAGATCATGGAGAGAAACACTATCAAAACCACATCATATATCTAATCCTGAGAGCTGGAAGATCGTGTTTCCTTCCTTCTGAATCAAGCACGAAGACCAAGAAGGAAGGAATCACATCCAAAATCAAGTAAACCAAAGTTTTAAGTACATCAAACATGCTACACGGCCCATGATATTTCATCAGAGAGAAATAGATTTTCTCTTTTGTACAAGGATCTGTCCATTACATATGCTAATACATTTGAATTATTTCATAGAATATTTTTTGATTTTAAGCACGATATTCATAAATCAAGAATCTGTATCCCATACATATATGTTAATACATTTCAATGAAATTATTTCATAAATTTGTTTTCTCATTTTTATTCACCAAATTTTATGCATGCGAGCAGACCAACAGACAAGACCCGACCCGACATGCTACATGTGGAGGTGCAACAAGGTGAAGTGAGGTCTGTATGTGCATGCATGTGTGGCTGTCTAACAAGAAGTACATATCATTAAATTTGTTTTGGTCGTTCATCATATTCATCCCTGGTTATCTTTACTGTGTTTTAACCATGCTCTTGCTCTTACAAAATTGGAATCATTATATTAAGCCATTTGCTTTTACCAATGTACATCTGCATGTTTTGGGGGAAGAAGGACTATTAGAGTGATATTCAGCTGCAAATAGATAAAGGAATTTGTTTGGAATAATGTTTGATGTAGTGAATGGTAGCTTTGAGTTTGGGTATTATTCATACTTAGTTTTGTTGGATTACTGGCTGTTATATAATATATACTTGTAAGACACTCTCTACAGTACTTGACTGAATTCGCACTACTTGAATGGTCCAACTTTTTCAGCACTGTCATGCTCCATCTTCACGACCTAACGGCTCCCATTGCGGCCATGCACTAACAACCATATGCCATCATGTAGGTTTTGATAAAAAAAAAAGTAGGTATCATCACCTTCCGTCACCCAAATCTGACTCCTTTATTAATTGCATCAAAGTGGGTCACGTACTTCGTGTTGGATTCGTGTTGGGTTCATGGGTGGGTTATGTGGTAATTTGTGTTTGGCGGGTCATATTCATGTTGTATCAAGTTAAGGGTATACAACTACATGGGTCAATCTGAACCCGACCCATTTATTAATCGTGTCAAAGTAGGTTGACTTGTTTTGACCCGAAACATGTTTATAGTCAACCCTAACCTGCTTATTTCGTGTTGGGTTCATGTCAGGTTAATTCACAAGTCGTGCCCAACATTGCCACCACTAGTTCAAATAGGTTGTGTGAAGTTGTGGGTGGAGGAACATTATGGGGGGCAACATTGGGGTGGGGTTGAGGGTGAGGGAGCATTAGGAGGGGGAACATTGGGGGTCAGATTGGGGGTGGGGGAGCATTTGGAGGGTTAACAATAGGAAATGGGTGTGGGTGGGGAAGCATTAGGAGGGGGAACATTGGGATGAAATTGGGGGTGGGTGAGTATTCAAAGAGTGACCAACATGAAATGTTTGTGGATGGTTGAATTGGTGGTGGAAGAGCAACGGGCTGTGACTCTAATAAAGTTTCAGGCCATTGATCATATTATTAATCATGCTAATCAGGCCATTTGATTGATTTTCGGGTGTTGACCAAGCTAATCACATCGTCAAATAAATTTTAGGTCTTGGTTATGCTAATTAGGCCATCAGATTAATATATGAGTGTCGATCATGCTAATCAAGCATCAGATTAATTTTTGGGCATCAATCATACTTATCAGACTGTTGGATTAATTTTCATGTGTCAATAATGCTAATCAGACCGTTAGATCTCTCTCTATGCATCAATCATGCTGATCAAACTGTTGGATCTCTCTCCACACATCAATCATGCTGATCAGAACATGGGATCTCTCTCCACGTGTTGATCAAACTACTCAGACTGTCGGATCTCTCTCTAGGCATTGATCATGCTAATCAGACCATTGGATCTCTCTCCAGGCATTAATCATGTTAATCAGATCATTGAATCTCTCTCATGGTGTCAATCATGCAAATCATACCATTGAGGGATCCAATGGTCTGATTAGCATGATCAACGGCGCGACTGATGATAGGGCGTTTTTTGAAAGCTAAAGTATCAATTTTTTTATTTTTATTTTTTTTTAATTATGATAGATGAGGGGGAATCTGACTATTATCCGATACTTCAGCTAGTGGTTTTATTTTTTTGTAATTAACAATATAATATATACTTGTAAGACACTCTCTACAGTACTTTCCTGAATTCGCACTAACATTTTCAACATTGTCATGCTCCATCTTCACGACCTAACGTCTTCCATTGCGGCCATGCACTAATAACCATATGTCATCATGTAGGTTTTGATAAAAAAATAAAAAAAATAAAGTAGGTATCATCATCTTCGGTCTGCCACGAACATTATTAATTGCACTTGTCACTACAGCCACTGAGCCAGCACCATTCATAGCTGCTGTTCTTCGCAGTCACCACCATTAAAGTTGCAGCCCTTACGTGAAACTACTACCTCAGCCTCCATCTTGACAAGATTTAATGCACATCCCTGGTGCAACTGTGGTGAGCCGTGTTGGACACCTTCAATCAATCTCCATGTTTATTGCCGCCCCCCCCCAAAAAAAAAGATAAAAAAATAATAATAATAATTATCTTGCACAAACATTATCACTCGGTCTGGAATCAGTGAGTTATTGGTACAAGATTTGCATGGGTCACGGTATGAGCAGGAACGATTCATTTCGTTATCAAGGAAAAAAGTGTTTATGTCTATCCAGTGTGAAAGCAAGCAAATCAAGTATGATAATATACCACAGCCACTTTCATTAACTTTCACCTAAAGCCAAGGTACATGAGATACGCACTTAAGACTTTAAGCCTCGCCTACAATACATGAAAGACATCTATGAAGGCAAGAGTCTTGGAAGTAATCTCAAGGATTAAGTCCCTCGCTTACGGTACAAGAAAATGATGCAGTGGAATAGTAAGGAGAAGAATACATCGTTTTTCTTTGTTGGGAAAACCCTAAATTTCATCAAGGAAAATAAACTCATTCTGAAACTTTCATTAATTAAAAACTAAATTACCTTGAAGGCTACAATACTTTAAATAGAAAAAAGAAACCTTAATTCGTGTTAGACACAAAATTAAGCTAATTTAGGAAATTTTACAAAAACTAGCAAAATCAAGATAATAACAAAATCAAATCGTATGATCACTAAGAAACATCACAGAACAAACGAAATCTTATTCAAACTTATAAATTGAAGGTTATAACGAAAAGAAAAATTACTAAAAATAACAAAAACGCTGATTTAAGGGCCTTAATGAAGGAATTTATGGGAAAAGTGGCAGTGATTATGAGTATTGATCCTTCCAACAATTTCCTTAAGCTCATCAAATTTCACACAATTCCATTGTCGGAGCTCATGATTTCTACTAGTACCTTTTGTCCTTTTTGGATGTAAACTTCTGTAGGTCCCTCTACTCGAGGAAAGCTTGTACTGTCTGTTTTACATCAGAAAGGCATCTATGAAGTCAGAGTCTTGAAGTAATCTGAAGGATTTAATGTGCAATTCTTGGTTGATTCAAAGCCCACCAATGACAGGAGGCCACATAATGGACCCACAAAAGAAAATATGAATTCAAATGATTTCAAATTAGACTTTTTAATGAAATTAAGGAAAATTAGGAAGATTGGAAAATCTTCAAAGATTCTCATCTTTCCAAAGAAGGAAAATTTTCACACTACCATTCACAAATGAAAAGTATATATTGACCAAGAGAATACCAAATCTCCAAGTATTTCTATGGAAAGTAAGTACACCCAATCAATGCAGTAGGAACAAAAATATTCCAGTTTTATAACCAATTTGTAAAATATCCCATCCCACCTAAAGAAAGGTATGTTTTGGATTTTTTTTTTTTTATCAAAAGGTCTCCAAGCCAAGAAATGGTCCCATACATTCAGAGCAATTTGGAGGCCCTAAATTCGTCCAAGGCATTAGAGCGCATTTTTCCTTCACTTTAGAGCTCATGATTTACTTGTAGAAACAACATCCCTATCTACTCAGCAATACATCATGCATAGGGCACTGAGAGCAAAAAGAATGCACCGTCCGGGATCATGCGTGAAGCCCAATAGGAAGACAAAACATTCAAAATCTAAGAAACATGCTGCACAGTACTCATTCTTCCATTGACTAGAATCAGAGGTTTACTCTTTTGGTTAAGATTATAAAACAATAATCTGTATCCCATATGTATTAATACAAAAATAATCCTTTTCAATAAATATGTCTCGTATATTTGTATGCTGATTTTATGGATGAAATTTGTGTCAGCATATACAAGAACATATTTGCATTTGTATAGGTGTAGTGTTTAACCTTGAGGATCATTCAATCATGTAAACGTAAGGATTAAGGCACTCTCTCCTGGCCAAGCATGTGTCTTTTTCAAATTGCCTTTCTCTTATTCAATATTCCATTTATTGTCATTTGAACTTGAATTGCCCATCGCATGCACGTATTTATTTCATTTCATCCTTCCTAACATTATGTGTCGGTAGGTATTTATTTATTTATTTTAATAAATATGTGTCGGTCAGTTGGAAAAATGCATCTTACAAAAAAAAGGAAAAAAAAAAAAAAAAAAGAGAAAGGAAAGGAGAGGAAAAAAGAAAATTTTGGGATAATGCATGATAGCCAGAAAGAAAAATGGATCAGCCAGGGTCACCTCAGATTTGGTGTGACCCCTTCCCTACATCAGGGGCAGACACATCAGTGCTGAAAAAGTGATTCACCTTTTTTTTTGGGGTGTTTTTCACTTTTCTGTGCTGATGTGTCCACCCTTGATGTAGGGGACACCTTGGTAGTTCATAAGGAGTTGTACCAAAACCTGAGCGAGCCTGGGTTTGTCCAACTGAGGAACCTGATAACTTTGACAGGTCAAGCTAGTTAGCCAGCTTGGGGACAGGCTGAGCAACTGGAATTAATCGTTGATTGATTGGCCTGAAAGGATTTGAGATTTACATTCATTTCATCATCTTCTTTAACATTAGTTTTTTTGATTGATAAGCTTTTGTAATTTTATGTGTCGGCAAGTCTTTTGTTTTATTTTATTTTTAGGTGGTAAATATGTGTCGGTAGCTAGCTTGGGGACAGGTATGGATAGGCTTGATTAACTGACTTTAAACCTGGACTGGTTGACTTGGGAGCATTTACGACTTCGAGTCAATTAAAGAGAAACATGGGCGGGAAAAAAAATAACAAGAAGTGGAAGGGAAACACCCGCTAAATGGACCAGAGGGTAGACACATCAGCACTAAAAGTGATAAGGGTGCTCCCAAAAAGTGTAAATCACTTTTAAGTACTGATGCGTCAGGCCTGGTCCACGTGCACAACTTTTGTGCGCACAAAATCTTTGGGAGAAATAGATTTTTATTTTTAAAGAAATATTTATTCATGTGAGAAATAGTTTTCTGCTAACCATTGGCCAAAGTCATCAAACTTGTTGAAACGTTTAAACCTGCTGTGGAACATCAATTGCGTTATCCTGTTTATCCACTTGGGCTTGTTTGTCAAACAAAACTAACCCAGCCAGTCTATTTTCCGATTCTACTGTGGTCCAACTCTAAAACTGCAATAACGTGATTTACAAGTTTGGCTCCCACACCACATTTCATTGCGTTTGAAAATCTCCAGTCTTTCATGCTAGAACTAATTTAGCATGCTGCCCGGATCAATTCCAGTGAAAATATGCCCAACAAAAATCCGGCATCGATTTTATGGTGACTAGTGACAAAAAGTGAAAATTTCATTTTTTCACCATGTATCAACGTAATGTTGATGCTGGAGACATCCGGTGTGTTTAGCATGGGACACTAGGGGTTGGGGTGGCAATGTTTGACATGAGCTGTGAATCCGATACCCTACAGAAAACAAGTGGGTTAGGGTTGACTATAAATGTGTTTTTTTGGGTCAAAGTGGGTTAACCCTCTTTGACGCTATCAATAAATGGGTTGGGTTCGGGTTGACTCATATAGTTATATATCCTTAACTTGACACAATACGAATCTGACATGCCAACGGGAATTACCACATAACCCGTGAACCTGACATAAACCCAATATGAAATAAGAAGATTAGGGTTGACGGTAAATGTGTTTCGGGTCAAAGCAGGTTGATCAGCTTTGACACGATTAATAAATGGATCGGGTTTGGATTGAACAATATAGTCGTATACCCTTATCTCGACACGATACAAAATTGACCCTCCAAAACGAATTGCCACTCCTAGACATCAGATGGGTATTTGGTTTAAGGGTATTTATCTATGGTATATTTACTAATAAAAGCCCTCTCTAATCTTGTGTCTTTATTAGACACCCTTGTCAGACATCGTGTTACGTTGCTGATAGGTAATGGCGTGATATGTCTCCTTTCCTTTTACTCCCAAACAAGTGATGGATTTTGAACCATAAACATTTATCTGTTTCTCCGTTGTGGGTAAATAGAATTTTAAAGGCACTACAAAATAGTGTATGAGGATCCATTCATTATGCAGTGGTCCCATGCCACACTCAAGCCTTGCCAACATGTAACCCATGCTTTTTTCTATGGATTCACTATAATAAGAAATACCTTTTGCAATGCTTAAAAAATGCTGCATATCATTACATGCAACGCTTTTCAAACGCTGTTCTGAGGTGCGTTACGAAAAGGTAGAGACTTTATGCAGCGCTTTGAAATCGCTGTATAAAGTGCTATTTTATGTAGCATTTTGGAAATGCCATATAAAATCACTTTTAAATAATGTTTTTAAAATGCTGCCTAAATAAGACTTTATGCAACGCTTTAAAAATGTTGTGTAAAATGCTTTTTTTTTTTTTTTTAAATACTCCCCTCATCTCTTCCTAACAACCTGAGCCTGTCTAGAGAAAGTAATACTAGTTATTACTTGTGAGCATATAAGAATAGAGCTAATTTATTATTTGACTAATAAAATAAAAGATTCAACTGGTCAAATTAGTCAATAACATCACAAAAACTTAGTAGTATTGCCAACATTTGAAAAATTAAAGTGCAAGAAAGAAAATCACATAACATGAAGTGGTGATAGAAGAGACAAAACATGAATACCATATTTAGTATAAGAAATTAACAATGGGAGATTTGAGTTCATAGTCTGAAGAAACAATTTTTGTGTCACTAGCCATATATAGCTGCAGTTTGGAGATGAAAGTCCGGTCTATTTAATCTGTCTATATAAAAATGATATCTTCAATGGTAAGATGGAATTATTGATGCCATTGTCTTTCAAAGTGCTAGAATAATTTCACAATTTTTCCCTTTGTCATTTCACTTTCAGACACACTCATGAAGTGATAAAATTATTAAATTTTAAGAAACTTTGCTACGAACGCTTTTTAAATTAGACAATGCATTATTCTTTTTTGAAACTACAACCTACAGTTTATGGCTTTCTTCCCTTCATGTGTGATCGAATCTGTTACAAAGAACTTCAGAACCTAAGAATCCATAATCATGCTTTTACATTTATGCAAATAATGGACAAAAATGTTGAATCTAGTTCTTATCATGAATCTGATAGGTGTCACATACCAGACCTATAATATGAAAACTGTAGTGCAGAATAAAGTACCCTAATAGTAAACACAAATGTGGAATGCAATTTATCAATCATATATCTCATAGCATAACACAAACTAAAACTTATAATTGGCAACTATACCACAGCATTTAGAAACTTGATGTTTTTATGGTATTCATAATTACCAAAGTGGCAGTTTGAAACAGAATACCTCCATAGATAAATATGCGTTTTAGAAGCAACTTCTTCTAAGACATTCTTTTTGAGCCATTCACGAACAGCCACATGTACTTCCTGAGCCCGTTGGGGAGTTGCCACTTTACCAGTCCCAATAGCCCATACAGGCTATATGCAATAACCGCATCATCCCAACTGGGCACATTATCTGTACACCATGGCATATCCAAAATCAGGACACATTCATACTTTTTAATGCATAATCCACAAGTAAAGAAACATTAGTGAGAAGCTAAAAGCCTGCCTGCAAAAGCCTCCATCTGTTGGAAGCACACATCAAAAGTTTTCCCGGATTCTCGTTCTCCTAGTTTTTCTCCAATGCAAGCTATTACCTTGAGATTCTGGCTCAAGGCATAACCAGCTTTCTTTCCTATAAACTGTGCATGGGCAGGGCTTCAGTCAATTTTGAATTTATAGTTTCTTATCATAATGTGAATTTAAAAATACAGACTCACTTCAGCATGAGAAACAATGACTAAGTGTCTACTGAAGAGTTTCCAAGGAATAGTTTTGGAAACATATACCTGATCATCTTCACCAATAACATGTCTCCGCTCAGACTGCCCAAGAATAACCCACTTGCAGCCAATATCCTTCAATTGTTCCACGCTAAAAAGAGAAAAAGAAAATTTGGTAATTAAGTGAAGCTATTATAGTCAAAGAATAAGCTTATAAAGCAGGAATAAGTTGGATACCTTCAAAAGAATCAACAAAATCCTAAGAAGAATGAATAGCATGCCTTAATGGAATATGAATGCAAGGATCAACGTACAATACCACATTAACCGTTCAAATCAACCACCTCATGTATGATATATGAGTGAATAGAGGTCACTATTTTTTTAGCTGGGAGAGTAATGCATATAGGAGTCAAAGAATCAGCAATAATCAGCTGTTACCAAAAGAAGGTTGTATGTACTACAATGTGGGATGGCACACAGTTAAATGAAATATTGGACCTCCAACATGAAAGAAGAAGCTATTTTGAAGTGGGATGGCATAGAGTTCTCTAGTAGAAGATCTTGATCGCCTTTACCTATGGATATAAGCAATCTTGCCGAACCATGTAAAAACTTATATTTGTGTGATTGTTCTTTTGCATTTGTTATTTTCTATTCACTGTTACAAACTTGAATCCAATTTGTATTATCACAACAAACCATTTACCACTCCCATCCCCCCCAAAAGAAATCCCACTAATTAAAGCTATTTCAGTTAGTTACAATGAAATAAAGATAGAGTGAAATGGCCAAAATAAAATAACATGAAACAGTGACAGCAAAAATTATGCAGATCATCACTACCCATAACTGTGATAACTGTCCCACTGATCTAGCCTATCCAATTGATTATTCTATGAATTGCAGGAGACGTGTCTGATATATGCACTATTTTTATGGGAACCATATCCACTATATGGCCCATCCAAAAGCTGGCACATCAAGACCCACCAACATAAATTGTGAATACCGAATAGAGAATATTTAAGGAAGCTTTTATGTTATATGAGATACAACATAAAACAAAACAAACAACACAAATAATAAAAATATTAATAACAATAATATCAGAGTCAGCCCCTGATACTGAGATGTCAGACCTTGGATTGTAGAAGCCCTTCACACAACAAGTGTACGAGTGACACATAAAGATGAAAGTAAAAAAGAGTAACTAATGACCTTTAAAAAAATCTATGTATCAGAATCCACAACGAGAATATTTTTGAGGATTCCCCATCCAAATATAGTTGATAAATTTTCTATCTTTTATATGTCACAAAACATTGAAATCCAACCTTGAAATTTATCTCAAATAGTTATACTTCATTATGTTTCTAGTTAATTGTCATTATACCTTAAACGGGAAGCTCCAAAAGCATCGGCAAAGGATATAAGATCATCAATATGGTCCATTTCAAATCCGGCAACAAAAGCATGAGCCTAAGCCATTGCTTGCTCTTTCCGAAGCACCGCTTTCCGGATCTCCAGAAGATGTTGAAGGCGAAGCCTATTCAACACCAACAATGGAATGAGCTATAGAAGAGATTGTGATGAACTAGAATTTGGAAATAAATTCATTCCATATAGCCAATTACAAGAAATTTACTTGGAGTTTTCTTCTTGTACAACATCATCATTGCCATTAGAATCGCATTTTGACTAGGGCCACCCATCACCACGAAAAGGTTCTAAGTTAAAGTCTGAGCTTTCAAGAAAACACACTAATGATTCATTGAATTGCAAAATATTGTAATCCCTTAGTGGAAGCAGTTGACTTCTTGGTATTCCCATCAGCACCAGATACATTGCCCATTAAATCCAAGTTAAATGGACGATCAAGTCACAAAATTCAAGTGATGTGTAATATAATAATAATAATTATTTTTTCTGAAAGGTACAATAGATTATTAATATAATTCAAATTCCATAATTTGAAATCAAGAAACCTGTATCATGAACCAAGTATCCACTTTATTGTGAAGTATAAACAAGTTCACTCCTAAATTTTTCCCCGTGATGTTTCTAGCAGGAATTACAACTATATATAATCCAGATTCGACTAATATTTCTAAATTACCGGATATATGATTCTTACAGGCAAGAAAAATGTAAAAATCAAGATTGAAAAAAAAAATTACACTTATGGGTAATTTAGACACATATGGGGAGAACAGTGAACTGAATGTATTCAGTAGAAGTACAAAATTTCAAAGTAAAATTTAAAGTTTACATGTGAAAATTTAGCTCTGAAAATACCTTCTTCTGTTTGCCCTGCGGTAGTGGTGTTTAACAATTCACTGGGCTGAACTGAATTCTCAATTTGTGAGATCTCCCTTTCAATTGTCAGGAACCTCTCAAGAACTTCCAGTGTGCTAACAAACCGCACGACAAATAAGAAATTCCGTAATATCTATAGAAAATTGGTCCAGAATCTCTCTCTTTCTGCACACACACACACACACACAGTATCCAATTTGACTCGGGTGAGGCAACGAAAAACTCGCTAATTGACAAAAACATGCCAATCAACAATCCAAAAGTGTCGATTGGTCACCAACTGATTTTTCCGCACTAACCCATGTAAGAAAAGCTCTCATAAACGAATTGGGCGAATTACCGTTCCAATGTGGCCTTGGTGAACCACGAGGCGTCGGCGGTCGGTGCATGAAGTGTAATGGAGTAACCACCCCTGGGAATCTGCTCCTTGGCGGAAATCGTCTACTACAGCATGAAGTGTGGTAAAGTCTGGCATCAACTGCAGAGTGATACGTATCCCTAAAAATATTGAAACCACCATCCAAAAAGTGAATGAACAATCAAATTTGATATATTTTTTATTTTCTGGGGGCAAATGTTGCACTGCAGTTGATGCCAGACTTTACCACACTTCATGCTGTAGTAGACGATTTCAACTCGAAATGAAGGGTTCAACCAGTCCTGATGCTAATTTCTCGCTCCGCGAACGTTTCCGTTTGTAGGGCACACATCGCAATGTAACCCCGAGTCACAGTTTCCATCGGAAACACCAGTTTCTCCGACCTGATGATACAAAAAAAAAAAAAAAAAGGGATGTGCTAGTCACACCTCAAATTTTTTTGAACTCCCCTCACGCTCAGTCATTGCTGATTTCACCTCATAAATTTTTGAACTTACCTCGTCCCTTTCCCATTATACCCTTTATCTCACACCTCCGTTTTTAACGAAGTAAAACTCCTACACCTCACACATCCCTCGTTCCACAGTTCTCTCTCCCAAAAACAGGACCACCACCGAGCAGCTCTCCCCCTCCCTCACTCGCTGCCGAACGTGGTTTCTTTGCCACACGATCACTCTCCCTTCGATTCTCCAACTTCCTCTCCCTCTCCTTTACATTTTCTCTCTCCCTCCCTCTGCATTTAAAGTTCTCCTCTTCCTAACATTGCCTCTCAATCTCTCCCTCACCTTGCCTCTCAATATGACTAGTACACGAGGTGGACGACCCCGTACACGAGGTGGACGATCAGCTGCGACCGAAGGAAGTGAGTTTTTTTTTAAATGATTTTGGGGATTGAGGGGGTGCTTGAATTGTGGTTGCTGAGCGAGGGGTCACTATTCGGCGACCCCAGCCGAGCAGGGCAGCTCCCGCACGGCCAGACCAACCGAGCGCCGAACGCCCAAAAAAAAAAAACAAAAAAAAACATTAATAATAAAGTTAATAAATACTAAACACTAGAAAAAAATTTAAAAATAAATTAAAAAAAAGTTTTTGAAAAAAACATACATGGTCTTAGTAACCTCTTTCTTCCGGTTTCTCTGCAACATTCATGTTCTTAGTTTTCTCTTGAAATGCTTGATGTGCTTATCTCAAATTCTCTACATGATATTTAATCGAATATTAAATGACATTTGTGTCTGATATAGATGCAGGAAACAAGTATTTTGTTCCTACTGCATCTCTCTGTCAGCGTCGGGTTATAGAAAGGGTTAGACCCATCTAGGCATGAGACATCTACCAGTCATGCACACGTAGAGGTTGCATCTACCAGTTGCTCATACGCAGAGGCTGTAGTAGATGACCAAACTAGAGGAGAGATACCGGATGTTACTGAGGCATCTGTGCCTAGAACGCCTGCTGATCTGACACTTCTTACCAATTATTCCACACATGTTGCTGCATTTATATGGCAACATCAGGTAATATTATTAAGGTTGAAAATTTATACTTATTAAT
>JAOXJP010280324.1:0-19544 GCA_025762735.1 Platanus orientalis | reverse complement strand
TCGGCGCTGATGTGTCCGTACCCTGATGCCATTTTCACAGTTCTCACAAGATTCGTTCTCACCTAATTTTTAGTGCTGAAAAATTGATCCTTTGCAAAAGATCCGTTGTAATAAATCTAAAGAAAAAAAAATTGTTACAGTGGATCTTTTGTGGGAAATCCCTTCTTCTCTCTTTTAGGTCTATCAGTGAAATCCAGGGATTAGAAATCCTGTTTTGCAAAACTCTGACAAGTGGCAGCCCAAAATGAATCTACATGTTTCTCCATGTCACCCTCTATCCACGTATTAAATTTTAATCTAAAACCCTTCTTTGCTTTCAATAACCATACATTTGGATCAATGGAGGAGACTCGTAACTACTAATTATTTATTTATCCCCATAGAGCTCCCATCATTTTAAGGCACATAGCTTAGACATATCATAATATATAAACTTAATTATATCTTGTGACAGAGATAGGAAACATAATTTGTACAAATAAATTAAATTTTTATTCATTGTCGGTGAACAACGTCTAATCTAAAGGCGATTAGATAGATGATTATACATGTTTGTGTGTTTATGGTATAAAATAGAAGAGTATAGCTAAGGGCATTATTTATCTTTAATTAATGACTTTGGAATAGAAAAGTTAAAATTAGAGATGGAGAGGACATCCAAGTGTGGTGTTCATGGTTCCAAATTGTGCCCCACCCAAATCTAATAAGATAAGTCTCCTACATAAAGATAAGATCAGAATAAAAACAGATTCTTTGACTAATAAAATTGCTCATTGATGTTGATTAGCTTGTACATGTTCAAACAGCAATTTCAAGATGTGTAAACCAAACAAGAAGGAATTTTTTTTTGGATCTGTCTCTTTATCTCCAAATTCTAACCTTTTACATTACAAACATTTAATTAAAGTTGACTAAGGTGCGTACTAACATACGCACAAACAGGTATAATTATCATTCTAAGTTTCTCTAAGAAAGATGTTATTCACCCAATTCTGCTTTCGCCCTCTCATTTCCATAAATCCAAACGCACCTTTAAGGAATATAACTTCTATTTATTGTAAACTATGTGTTACTTTTGATGACGAAGGATGCTTTTCATTTTTTTTTTTTTTTTTGGGATCGTCGCATCATCAGACTGGTGTGAGCAGCAAAATTATTCCAATCCAAGAGATGTGAGATAATTTGATCTCTGTACAGCTTAATCAAAGATTAATGTTACAAATCAGGAAGGTTTATTCGATTTGCTTCATTAAAAGGGACTATAAAGTATAAAAGCTTATGAAAGGGGTTTTTAAGACAGCCAATTTGGATTTGGCTAGGGTGGTGATCTTGGTGGCTTAAATGTGGTAGCTGAGGCAGAGGCACAAAAGGGTTCACGTGTTATACACTTCCCCATCTTTTCATGTGACAAGTTTTAGAGTTATTTGTCCTTATGCCACGTGGCAAAAGAAAGCATTGCACAATCTGTTGTTCAATTAAAATAATCAATCGCTGTCATTCTAGTGTGAAATGTTGAGAAAAATGAATGGGAATAGAGATAGTGTTGAGATGGACAGGGATACTGTACATATGTACAATACAGGCCACCTGTTAGATGACGTGTCACAATTGACGGCCATCCACTTCATGGGTATGATAAAGAAATCAGGATCCACTCTGGCCTCTTCTGTGGCCACCCTCTTTTGGTCTCTTCTCCACCAATCATAAGACAAGAAAAGCATCCAGGATACATTTTCCCGAAGCATCTAGAAGAAAAAAGAAAAAAACAAGGTGGATATACATACATGTGGGTGGGTGAAGAAACCTCAATGAATGCAACTTTTTTTATGGGACTTTCCATTTGCTAAACATAAGCGACCAAGGTTAATGTCTCTTTGCTCTGGCGGCTGTAGTATCATCTTTTTAGGAGAGATGTCACAGGTTCAATCCCATTTCGTATCAATAATTTCTAATATTACACCATCATCTCGTGTCATATTACAGGTTCCATAATATGATGTAACGGTCAACATGCCGACAATGACAAGAAATTGGAGAGGAAAATAATTAAAATTGGATAATCCCTTCCTTAGCATTCTTGATCAATCATGTTCAAGGGATCTTTTATTTTTTGTGTGAACAAAGATGTCATTACAAGGAAGATGGCGAGGCACCCGGGGTGCAGAAATCGACCAAGGAGGGCCCAAGCCCAGGTCCGAGTGGGACCGGGTCACACAAGCTAGGATATCAGCTTCCTGGTTTCCACCACGAGGAATATAAGGCACCTAGAGCCTACTAACCGAAGGAAACGGTACATGACATTCCAAAAAACACTAACGAAGTTGCCATGGGCACTGATCAACGGCGCTGTTAACAGTGTAAGCCACCCCTTGGGCATCACTGAGAGTATGACCCTCGACACCAGCAAGTCTTTTAGCAAGAAGTAGACCTAGGTGGATTGTCACAGCCAGATTTTTCTCTCTGTTAAAACCGTGTGACACCTTAACCATCATCCAGTCAAGGTCAGTCTTTCAGCCATCTGAGTCTTTCAACTGACCCATCGACATGCTCCATGTGCACTGACTACTTCGTCATTTCGGCGTTCATGCCGTGTCATTGAAGCGCACCCTAAACGACCCCGGAGTCCTCAACGCTCCGCCTATACGTCCACCGAAGGCCATGGCACCTTACCCGCACACCATACATTTCCACATAAGACCTCATCCCCGAGTCTTACCATATCACCATCGTGACTGTCCAAGGCTAAGCTATGATTTTTTCTAGCACAAGGACAAGACACACCCGAGCACACCAAAACAACGGAATAGCTCACTTAGCACCCCATGGGCTGCCACTGTCGCATAGCGCATGCTAGTAACACTCATGTGGGCAACCTTCACCCTAAAGTGAATGCGCAGTGCCACCCCACTAGGCTTCTCAAATACTGTTCTATGAGAGAACTCAACCCCCAAGGGAACTCATGGCACCACCTCTGTGCATGCCAAGAGTTACCCCCAACCCACGTTGGGGAATGCCTCGCAGTTTAAGCTCATGCGGGCTAGGAGCATGTCCTTAATCTTGCCACAGTCCGTCGTGCCATTCCTTGCCTTGACATGCCTCATGCCCATGTTAAGGATCTAGGTGCCTTAGAGCACCCACCCTCCTCAAGGTGTATGCTATGTCTTTCTGGGATTGCCAAAAAAGAACATCACCGGGTACAGAAAATCATAATGTACCTTATTACGAGAATGTCATCATGCCACATGCTAGGCCAACTATGCCACACACCAGGCCACTAGTGCTCCATGCCTCGACATGTCCGTGACAGGATGGCCTCCATCTCGACTTCAAAAGAGGATAGAGCAACAATCTTCTGGATCACTGATCTTACCACCTGTCCTATTATGGTTTCATGCGATGGTTGTGATGTCTGCAACATCAGCTGGGGATGAGAAAGAGACATCTACTGTTATGATCGCTGCATTAGACTAGTGGGTAGGATCACAAAAAGGACCCGGTGAACCAGGGACATCAGCATGTGGAGAGAGACCACCCCCTAGGGGAGCCAATCCCATTCCTTGGACAACTTGCAGAAGTTAGAGAATATAGAGTGCAAATTAGGCACATAATTTTGGAAGGAACACCAGTTGCGGTGGATCCAGATGGCCCAACATGTAAAGCCAACACATTGTCTCTGTTTGAGCTTAATGTGTTTGGGAAAACCTTGGGCCATTAACAGGTGCATGATCCCATCGGCTCCCTCTACTTGTTGCGGGAAGTTGCTTGGGGTGGTAGGGAGGATCCGATCCCATGTGGCTTTGGCATAAGGGCAATCAAAGAAGCAGTGATTCAAAGATTTGGTTGGGTGGTTGCAAAGATCACAATTGGGTTGGATGTCTAGCCCATGTGTGCATAGCCGCATTTTGACTATTAGAACACCAGTACAGATTCGCCATAAAAGGATTTGGATCTTTGGGGGTTTGGGAGCATGCCAAATTAGCTTCTGAAATTTCCAAAATGGATCCTAGAGGAGGGTGAATAGGATCTTTATAAACTATTAAAAAAATCCTTTTAAAATAATTTATTCAATCCCAATTTCATTTACTTAATTTTCTTTTAATCAATATATAGTGAAAATTCTTTTAATTAAGTAAATTGTTTTTTTATGAATTTATCATAGACCACGGGGCTCCGTCATGCATGACGGCTCCCCTAAGGTTATTTAAACTAATTATTTATCAATTTTAACCTTAGTTGAGGTCACTTAAATATATTGGGTTAATTTGCATAAACACAAAATAAAATAACACAAACAAACCACAACACATAAATTTATAGTAGTTTGGCTCTCCGGCTTACGTCCACTCTCTAAACGGCTCCCCCAAGCCTTAATTTTTATTAATAGTTCTCCTAAACTATTACAGATAAACTAATAAACTTGACATTTACTTACAAGTAACAGAGAATCCACTCCCTTGTAAGTGCGCTCCCAGTGTCTCTGGTGGGCACGCTCTGTCTAGTGACTCTGATGGACTAACTCACACTTTGTGTCTTCGGAAAGTGCTCTACGAATAACGTCTTTGGTGATTCCAACAAAGGCAAAAAATTCGCCTTCGATAACTCCGGCAAAGGCTATGACTTGTTGTAAACGAAGGAATCGTTGTTCTTCAGAATGCCTCTTGTATAAGCAAATTTGACTTGTATAAATACCTTTCTTGCTCCCAAAAGATTTAACTATAGAGGTTTAGGAAGCTTACAATTGACCTTGAATGAGTTTAACTATGGTGGAACAATTTCAAGGTCATTGACCAACATGAATTTAACTCGTAGGCTTTTAGCTCATACTTTTGGCTCTCTTTCTCAAGAATTTGACTATGTGTGCATAAGTGTTGTTCTCTATCTTTCTTGGGGTTCAAAGACCCTATTTATAGAGGTTTAGAGAGGCCAATTTTGTCCCCTAATGGCTAGTTTACAACAGTCAAAAAACTAGCCGATATGCCAACTTAAAAAATTCAAATTTGAATTTTTTCGCTGGGACCGATCCCACTTTATTTGGGACCGATCCAGCGTGACCAGTCCTAAATAATTTGGGACCAATCTTAATTTTCATAAAATTCTGTTCCGCTCATTTTGAATACTTATGGGCCCCGAACGGACATCGGGATCAAAAGTTATAGCCGTTTTAAGTTAGGTCATTTTTCAAAACATTTTTATTTTATTTATTTTACAATTTTGATCCATCTTTGGTCCAAACCTTCTTGGGCCTTCTTCCTTCATTTTCTTGGTTTTTTCTTTGGTCCAACCTTGGGTAATGTTCCTAGGGTTTTGGGTTAATGTATATTTTGACTTTAGGTTCAATCCCAATTCCCACTTACCAACCATTTACGATTTTACCCTCAAATTTTGGATGTTGGCTTCCTTGAGGTAGTAGCACTTGAGACTATGAAATTCTTTAACAACGCTTGAGTCTCTTTGGCTTGGTCATCCCGGCTTTAAGTCCTTCATCATAGTGCTTCCCGGACTCTCTTTTTGGACTTACATGAACATACACAGTTACAACATAAAGTCCTACTACATGACCACTATATGTACTTACATTATTTTGTGCATGGACATTGACAATACATATGACCTAACAAGCAGCACCCATAGGTATACAACATCAAAGATTTTGGAAAGGATATACATAGGTTAGGGAAGAATGCACTGATGATTGTGACAACATATTGGAATTGCCTTTTTGTTTTTTTCTTTTCCGAATATCCAAAATCCTATCTGAAATCCAAATTTTCTTGGATATGATATAGTTTTATAATATTAGTTAAAATAGGATATGGAAGAGGATATGCTCATATCCGCTCCGTATCCAGTCTGTTTGCAGCCCTAGATCATCCTACTCATAGCTTCCATCACCATAATAAATAGAAAAGGAGAAAGGGGGTTCCCTTGTCTCAACCCTCTCAAACTCTGGAAAAAACCTTTTGAGATTCCATTGATCAGCACAGAAAAAGTAACCGACCTGACACAAGCCCTTATCCACCCTCTCCATTTCTCTCCAAAACCAAGTCTACCCAACATATAATTCAAGCAATTCCAATTGATGTGATCATAGGCTTTCTCCAAATCCAACTTACAAAGGGTGCTTGAATCACATTTTTTCATCACCTCATCAACACACTTATTGGAAATCAAAATCCCATCAAGGATTTGACGACCAACCACAAAAGCCCCTTGAGGATTATTTGATATAATGGAATCCATAACTGGTTTGAGCCTGGAGGTAAGCACCTTAGAGATAATCTTATAGACACTGCTAAGGAGACTAATAGGATGAAAATCCTTTAACGCCGAAGCAACTCTCTTTTTGGGAATCAAGGTAATGAAGGTGTTATTAAGATGCAAGTAAAACTCCTCTTTATTATGGAACTCCTCAAAAACCTTCAACAAATCCACTTTAATGATAGGCCAACATTTCTGAAAGAAAGAAACGGAAAAGCCATCTAGGCCAGGAGCTTTATCCCCTTTCATACCTTTCACCACATTCCAAATCTCGTCCTCCTGAAACAGTCTTTCAATCATATCTCTATCCTGACTCGAAATTGAATCAAAATCCAACCCATCTAGACCAAGACTCCAAGGAATATCCTCCCTATAAAGATCAGAAAAGAATCTAACAATCTCATCCTTAATAACCTCGGAATCTTGAGACCAAATCCCATTTAAATCGAGGTCGTGAATGAAATTATTAGATCTCCTAGCAGAAGACAATTTATGAAAAAACTTTGCGTTCTTGTTCCCCTCTTTTAACCACCGAATCCTAGCTCTTTGCTTCTAATACACTTCCTCTTTAATGGCCATTAACTGGAACTCCTTTCTAAGATTCCTTCTACAGTCTTTCTCCTCCCCAGTCAAAGGACGCTCCTCCTCAATGCAATCAATATCTCTAATTTGATTCAAACAACCATTCTTAAAACTGCCAAAAGCACCAAAGGTAGCCTTACTTCAACACTTCAACGCTTTCAACTTGAGAGCAAAGATACGACTGGGAGAGTCATCAAGACATCAACAATATCAATATTCCACTCATTCTTCACTACATCCATGAAATCCTCCGAAAGAAACCAAAGCTCCTCAAATCGAAATGGGGCATGACCACCTTTGATCTGGATAGATTCTAAAAGGATTGGGGGGTGATCCGAGGTAAGCCTAGGGAGGGCACATTGGACCATTCCAGGGAAGATATCATCCCACCCATTACAAAAAAGAAATCTACCAATCCTACTACGAGGGGTGATCTTAAAAATTGGACCACATTTACTTAGCTCCTTTAAGAGGACCATCGATTAGACCCCATCTATCAATGAAACCACCAAACTTAGCCATCCTGGCATCATATCTAAAAGCACCTTTCCTCTCAAAAGAATATCTCACCATATTGAAATCACCCCAATACACCAAGGAAGGGACCACCAAGCTTGAATATCATCCAGCTTAGCAAGAAAAAAGTCCACCTCCCTCATCACATTAGGGCCATACACACCTGAAAACACTTAATCATCCACCATCCCATGCAGACAGCAAACTATGGAGAGGGAGAAAGCCCCTAATTCATGATCTCTAACCACCACTTTATCCGAGTCCCAAACTATAAGAATTCCCCCTGAAGAACCCCAAGAAGGAACGGCTAACCAACCAAAAGGCTCGTCCACCACACCTCTCTGACAAAATCATCACGATCTTGGTCTCCTGTAAGCATATGAGATCAAGAATAACACCCTGAATACCATGCCTAATGTTGATTCTTTTATCCCTATTACCCATCCCTTGCACATTCCAAGAAATAATTTTAGGCTCCATAAAATCACAAGTTAACAATCTCTTTCCCAACTCTAGAACACCCGGTGCTCTTTCCTTTCCTAGCACTACCTTCATAATTCACCCCACACTTTAATTTCTTTAGCACATTGCGAAGACGTTTTTGTTCACTCCCAGCAGCAGCAGCTTAATTTTTTGGACTAATCGACTTTCCGTTAACAATAGCCCTGAATAACATTAGGGCCTCCTCCTCAAAACCTTCCCAAGACATCCCCAAGTACTTCCCGAATCCTTCCATTTTACTAAGTACCCAATCTGAAATCATCTCCTCATTATTTTCCCCCGCACCTTTCATCAAGATTGCAAGGTCATCCCCCAAATGTTCATCCACAACAACCAAAGGCTCAATCTCAAGAGCTTGACCCTCAGTCCCCTGAAATTGATGAACCACAACCAATTTATTTTCGAACATACAAGGACGATTTAATTCCCCCACCCCATTCTAGATAAGATTCAAACTCCCATCCAGAGGCTCAAAAGACCTGCAGAGATCAAGAGCAAAAAGAAGCGGAGAGGTATGGAATTTGGATAACAAAGGAAGCTGACCTGTAAGGGGGAGGTTGTGAGTCTGAGGCAATGCCCTGTGTCAATCCAACATCAGGAGGAGGGCGAGTTTTGAGAATGCCTTCAAGCCAATCCTCACATTCCCGGAGTCAGCCACTCCCACCACCTGGGACAAATCACCGACTAGACAAGCCACATCGTTGGCAAGCATCGCATCTGAATCAGTGGTCGCAACCCCCGGGAGTCACTGTTGTAGCAATGAAGTAGGCACAGTTGTCGCAAATATAGAGCCAAGTTCCACCTCCAAAGCAATCGTCTCAGCCCCTACATTGTTCTTCATTGTCATCATGCGATCTTCATCTGGGTAGAACATCCCCTGCTGAACCTCGTCCCCATACTAAGAATCCACTGCTTCTAATTCATCCGAAGCACCGTCAGACCCCACTGAGTTAGAAACCCAAGAGACTGAGCTTCCAGAATTCACCTTTCTACCACTAATATCCTCACCATCAGCCAATTCGACAGTATGCAACGACTTCATAGACTTGGAATCTCTCATCCCCAAACCCTCGACTCTATTCTTTTCAAAGCAAACAAAATTCACCCCTTCAATCACTTCTCCTACCCCTTGAATCATAACCGAGCCATGAGCCTCCCTTACCTCCATCACAGGAGGAAGGATCCTTGTTGAAACGCTTGATTCCAGCATCAGGTTACCAGCCAAGCTTTGATTTCGGTCGCTGACTGCAACATCCCCCTTCCTCGTCTCAGGGCACAGAGAATCCTGGGAATGAAAATCCCCAGCTCGAGGCACCAACTCCTCCTAAACCCATGAGCCTGGAATTTTAACCACCTTAGAAGGGCCCAACCCACCAGATGGGCCAAGCTTTGAAAATGGGCCCACGCCGAGATCCATCCTTTTAGAAGGGCCCGCCTGATCCTCAAAGCTCGCTGAAGTGCCCACCCTATGGGTTGGGCTAGGGCTGTCCACCAAGCCTTCAAACTAATGTATTAACCCACTCCTCGATAACGAGGGTTTAGTAGGGTCCACCAAAAGCCCACTGTCCCCCTAACAATCTCCCCTTCCTCTGCTCCCACCGAATAAAATCTATGGGCTTCTCGAAACATACGACTTTGCCAGGGCTGTAAAGGAAAGTTCAAAACTAACCCACCTCTACTTATGTTTCCTTCGCTAGACATAGGGGCAAAATCAACCCTACCATCATCACCCTTCTTCCTTCCCAGCCCTCTAACTTGTGCTCTGCAACACGTCACCCCTCCCACCCAATTGACAAAAGTCCTTATTGTTGGTTTCGAAATCTGAAACCAAAACCAGCCACGGGGCAGTTTTGCTTACACCAAAACCATTCACCGGATCTCGATCACTCCGGCAAGCAAGCTCCGAATACAAGCTTCTAGGTCTGTCATCTTCAATTTGGATTTCAACTGGATACAAGCGTCCCTAATCAACAATGGACAGCATCCTAGGAATTTTACGTGTATCACCTCTAGCTAATCCCAACCTCGCCCGTCTTAAATCAATTAAGGTTAGACGTATTGAAATCCAAAGATTTCAGGCCACCGCAACTCTCCCCGATAGCCATTAAAATTTCCTCCGACCAAAGATGAAATGGTAAACCACGCACTCGAATCCACCGAGATTTAAACCCAACTTCATACCGAATGAGTCTCCCTATACAATTGATTGTAAATAACTCATAATCTCTTCCCGGATGAGTCTCCCTATACAAGTCTCCCTCACACCATGCATCAATTTTCCATTTGCTATTGAGCATGACAGTAACATGTTGGCGAGAGGACACAGGTTTCAGGGGCCTCCCCCATGGGTGACTCGTCAAGGTCATCGATCGAAGAGCAAAGTTTCAACTAAGGTGTCTCCCAATAGGAAGGACCGTCATGCAGGAGAAAGAGGACCCAAGGATGGATGGGCTTCGAGTAGGGGAAGGAGAGCCCCATCAACAAGAGCTTCGGTTAAGAGTTATTATGACTCTGACCAAGCTGAAGACAGCATGCATTAGGGCAAGTAGAGCACTTACGCCAGTGTTGTGGCCAATTGAGACTGGCCTCATGCCAAGGAGGCCAAGGTAGCCAGAGGAATGGCATGCAGATGAAAGTGACAAATAAGTAGGAGGTGGACAAAAGAAGGAAGCAGATGCATGCCTGTTTGGTATCTCGAATCGAGACCGAAGTGCCTTTCGTCTAGTCTCTAGCCATGACAGGGAAGAAAACTTGGCAGGTCACAAGGGAGGTTCAAGTGAAACGGATGCCTAAAGAGTTGTTTCTCTTCATCTTAACTTAGAGGTAAAGGCAAGGTGGGTCCTAAAGGAGGGTTGTATGGATTGCGGTAACCTCCACCTATTCATTAATGTGCGGCACCCCCAAGCTAGATGCAAGGGAGGAGGGGAGATGGTTCAGAGTTTTTGGCGTGCCAACGCACCTATGGGGCATTCCAATATTCTGGGCCATCGATGACTATTGCGGATGCTTCATCTACTTAGCACCAGTCGCACACGATTCGCTTGAGTGGGTACGTTTGTTGGTCAAGAAAGAAGGTCATGTGCCAAATTCGGTGTTGGTGTCAAATGTTGATTAGCAATGTGGGAAGAGATCCTTTCGAGGATGGAACCTGATCAGAAGGGTACGTCAAACCCAATGCCTACTGGAAAAGAAGAAAACGGAGGTCATCAGCTCAGGTAGAATTGTCACATTCCTCCAGTGATCGAAAAGGGTCTAGATACCGAGGGGATTTACGGCACCCTCATACGGTAGCCTGCGGAATGAGCTACGCATTGATGGGGGATCAGAGAAGAACAGGGAACAAATCAATAGAAATACAGAAGGAAGAAGAAGTAGTAGAGCAGGACTAGAAGGTAGTTGAAAGAAAAGGCAGGAGGAAGTAGGGTTAGAGAGCGAGTCGGAACAAAAGAGATGTTTCTGATTGCGCTAATCATGTAAAGGGGCGAATGACTCAGCAGTATACCTGAGACGAAGTGTGGTTGGACACTAGGCAGGTCTAACCCATTTTCACATGGACAAGGTCCCTTTCCCAAAAAGGGTTGCCCAAGTCAAATCGGACTCAATTTGGGCCAAGTCTAGCAAACATCGGCATCAGGCCCATCCAAAGGGCTTCGACCCATGTCGTCGTAATACGGCCCAAGCCAAAAGAAAATCCCATCAATAACTGGATTAGGGCTCAACCTCGATCAAAAGGAGGTAATCGTCAAAAGAGGAACAAAGTTCACAAGGAGGTGAAAAAGCCAGAGACGGAGAGAGAGATTTAACAAAGCCAAGGCATCGTAACACGGGAGAATGTTAGGGAGTTCAACCAAAGAAGAAGCATTTAATCGTTAATCGGAAAAGGCAAACAGGGACGACTCTAATGATGGTGGTTTCTTCTACAGTAGCAATAACTCGGGTTGCTCTTCCCCTCTTGGTTATTCGGAGGGGCAATACAGGCTAGAGGAGTTTAGCAATAGAGTGTAGAAGGAGGATCAGATTGTGGAGTCAGCCAAGTCTGTCGAGGCTTCTAAACCTGATTCCCGTATATGCAACAACACTCTGAAGTGCCCTCAGGCTTATTGGGGAGAGAGCTTCGGAAGTCAATGAAGATGGTCTGTCGGAGGTGTCCATCATGAGGGAGTCAATCACAAGGATCTATGCCTCAACGCCCGAGGCATGGGACATGGTAGAAGTCAATGAGTCTCCTCTAAATGCCCTCTCGCCTCCTCCGAATCCGAATGAGTGGTGAGAAGGGTAAAAGAATTGAATAAAAAAATGGGGATCTCTTTTGTAAGAATAGAACACAAGGTAGAGGAGTTGTTTAGAGATTGAGCACAGGAGGAGTTTGAGCCTAAGAAGAACTATGTTGGATGTGAACAATAGAGGCATAGCCCAGGGCAATAGGGAGCTCAAAAGGCTGGAGTTTTCAGTTAACTATGAAGCGCATAGGATGGAAAAAGGGAGGGAGAGGGAGAGGAGAAAAAGAAGTACAAGTGTGGGGACAATTAAATCTTCCAATAATGATGATCATCCTTGTTTGGAATGCTTAAGGCATGGGGTCGCAGGAGAGGTGGAGGGTGAAGAAGATTTGTAAGTCAAAGAAGGTGGCTATGGTGTGTGTTTAGGAGAAAAAGTTGCGGCATTTCAAGTAAAAGCAAGCGAAGGATTTGTGGAGCAGAAAAGACTGGATCTTTGTGCACAAGGAGACTATTGATCATGCAGGATGCATTTTGGTGGCTTAAGACAAATCTTTGGTCGTAGTGGTGGAGAAGAGGGTGAATGAATTTTCTATGACAATCAGGTGCAGATGCCTAAGCGTTTCTTTTCCCTGAGTTTTCTCAGGTGTATATGGCCTGAATATTCAAGCTTCTAGAAATGTGATGTGGGAGGAGTTGAATGTAGTTCAAAGGGATTGGGCAAAGTCGTGGGTTATAGGTGGGGACTTTAACGCAGTTAGATATCCCTTAAAAAAAGTTGTGGTTCATAGATTATCCCTACCGATGAAGGAATTTCAGGGTTCATTGAAAGGGATGGTTTGATTGACCTTCTACTTATGGGAGTCGCTTTCACCTGGTCAAACGGGCAGGAGAGGCCCTCCATGAGTCACCTGGACAAGTTCCTATTGACGCAAGAGTGGGAGGATAACTTCCCAAGTATGGTGTAGGTAGCAATGCCTAACGCCAAATCAAATCACATCCCTATTTTTCTACAAAACACTAATAAAATCCAAGGCCCCTCTCCTTTCCGTTTTGAGCTGATGTGGTTAGAGGTGGATGAGTTTAAGAAGGTGAGCAGCTGGTGGCAGGGATTTCACTTCTAGGATTCAGCGGGTTTTATGTTAGGGTAGAACTGAAAGAGCTTAAGGTGCTCATTAAAAAGTGGAATAGGGAGGAGTTAAGAAGCGTGGGAGTCCTAAAGGACTGACGTTTGCAGTAGATCTCTTCCCTAAACCTGCAGGAGCAGCAAGGCCTTCTCTCAAGGGTGTTGCGGAAGGAGAAGGAGGAACTTCAAAAGAAGGTTAATGGATGAATTTAGATGGAGAAGATTTGTTGGTGCCAAAAATCTCACGTGTCCTGGTTAAAGGAGGGCAACAGAAACACGAAGTTCTTCTACAAGATGGCTTACCTACGTGCCAAGTCAACCTAATTGAGAGGCTTAGGAAGGGGGATCAGTGTGCTACGGGGATATCAAACATCGCTAACCTGATTTCTTTCTTCTACAAAGAGTTGTTCACAAAACCTATCCCCAATCGCCCAAAGTTAAGAGGTTTGAACATGTGGGTCATTTCTGAAGAGCAAAGAGGCTGGCTAGAAAGGTCTATATCGGTGGAAGAAGTCAAAGAAGCGTTGGGCTCCCTAAAGGAAGAAAAGGCTCCCGGACCTGATGGCTTCCTGATGAAGTTCTTTAAGGTGTTCTAGGACGTGATGGAAGGAGACATCATGGGAGCAAAGAGAGAGTTCTTTCAAAACACATCTCTATGCCGAAGTGCGAACACCACTTTTCTAGTACTTATCCCAAAGTTAAGGGGAGTTGAAGAGCTGAATGACTTCAGGCCCATAAGCCTTCTAGGATCTTTCTATAAGTTGCTTGCCAAGGTTTTGTCCAGAATATTGGAGGGGATCATGAGCTCTGTTATCTCTGCTTCTCAGAGCGCATATGTTCATGGAAGGCAGACTCTTGATTGTTATTTACTAGCAAATGAGTGCATTAATGAGTGGATGCAAAAAAATCAGTCGAGCATTTTGGTTTAACTAGATGTGGAAAAGGCTTATGATCATGTGCACTGGGAGTTCCTCACAAACATAATGTATAGCATGGGTTTCGGAGATTTATGGTGCAACTGGATTAGAACCTGTATTTCATCTATCTCCACATCCTTCTTGCTAAATGGCTCTTCCTCTTCAAAAGACTTCTTCAAATCGTCAAGGAGCCTAAGACAGGGGGACCCCCTGTCCCTGTTTCTCTTCAAAATTGTTATGGAGGCTTTAAGTTGCTTAGTATCCATGGGCTGCAGGTTGGGAACTGAGGGCCCCTCTATCCTGTTGATTCAATACACAGATGATCCCTTGTTCTTCCTAAAGCTAGAATATCATGAGTGGGTTACGTCAATTTCATTCTGTACATTGTTTTCTGTGCTAAGTGGACTAGATCAGATTCTAGCACGATCGTTTGTGCAGGCACAACCCTTTTCAGGCTAAGTTCCCCAGGTTATTCCCTCTCTCCCATTCAAAGGATGGGTCTGTTGCTCATCACAGAGAGTGGGAAGGGGCCAAGTGGGATTAGAACCTACATCTGAGAAGAGCGCTCAACGATTGGGAGTTAGGAAACATTAGGCAGTTGTTTGAGCACATTCAGAAGGCACATTCAAACAAGCCTCACGAGGGTGGTATGTTCTTAGTGAGATCAGCTAATGCGACTCTAACTCACAGGGGAGTCATCGACTTCCCATCTCAACTGATCCGGATTCCTCAGTTACCCACAAAAGAAGCTTTCCTCCTCTAGTTGATTTTTCAAGACAAGGTGCTTACTTTGGACAACCTGATCGCCAAAGGGATCCCTATGCCTAACTATTACATCATGTGCTGCACGGACCAAGAGATAGGCAACCATTTGTTCATGCACTACCTGGATGCAATTTATATTTGGGTTTTCTTCTTGAGACTCTTCCAACTACCTTAGATCATGCCCAAGTCAATGAAGGCCCTTACTCTCGTTTGGAGTCATCCTAGAGAGCACCTATCACAGCAAGACCATTTTATATGGAAATCCCTTCCCCTGATGATCTGTTGGACGATTTGGAAGGAGTGTAACACTCGAATCTTTGACGAGCCTACTAAGGACAATGTTAGACTTCCAAAAAAAGTACTTTCATTACTCGTGGGGTGGCTAATCACCTCCCCTTGTTCAAGGAGGTGACACCATTTCAATGATTCTTGGAGTGGGATAAGCTTGTTTTTGGCTAAGGCCTTTGTTTTGTTTTTTGCTATATGGGCAGCATCTCTCATGTTGGCCCTACTCCCCCCTTTCTTCTGTCTTTAATAAAATTCTTTATTTATTAAAAAAAAAAGAATTCTCTACCTGGATGACATTATCATCAAGAATCCATTGCATGTGCAAACCTAGAATATTATTTACCTTCTTCCTGGCATTAGCAATTTTGTAGAAGAACTTTGTTTTTCTATCACCTTCCTTAAGTCAACTAATTCTCAATCAGATCCTTGTGATCTCATTGTTTAGTGATAGGGATCGAAAGAATCTTTTAAATCCTCTCTCTCTCTCTCTATCTCTCTCTCTCTCTCTCTAGCTGACAAAAGCCTCCTCACTTCACTTAAGTCTAGCTTTTAGATCCTTCCAACACACTACCCCTTTTTGATTTTGAGCTCTACGAAGTGTTCTTTGTGCCACGATTTGTCTAAACCTAAACATTTTTAGCTGAAGGCTAAAGATTTGGTTGGGGCGCCCCTCCTTAAATTTGAAAGGCATCAAACACCCATTCCTTTTCATCCGCTCCAATGTAATAGGTGCGTGGTCTAAGGTTAGTATGGGAAGAGTTATTTGTGCTAAACTTGAGAACAAGTCCTCCCACACCGAACAAAACAAGAAGCAGTCCAACCTACTAAGAAATGGTCTTTCTTGGAAATTGAATCAAGTAATATCAACCCTTTTGAGGGGATAGTCGATCAAACCCCACTTGTCATAAAACTTGTTAAACCTAGCCATCCTCTCAACCATTCTACAACCACCTTTTCCTTCATGTGAGCATCTAATAGAATTGAAATCGCCACCAATGCACCAAAGCAAGTTCAAACAAGCCTTAACATCGACTACCAAAAATCTTTGGATCCAACAAAGTAGTTTAGCCATTACCACCCCCCCCACCACACAAAAAAAAAATATATATATATATATATATATATATATATATATATATATATATATATAATCATACTCTTCCCTAACCCTTCTATAGACAACTAGCAAGGAGCATGCGCCCAATTCAAAATCTTGGACAGCCACCCTATCTTTGTTCCAAACCCCAACAAAATCCCTCTTGAAGCACCAACAGAGAAAAGCAATAACCAACTCAAAGTTTGAGATCTCCAAACCTCTTGAACCAGTCTATCATTCATAACTTCTCTTTTTATTTCTTTAAGACATAAAATGTTAATTTTAAACCTTTGACTTCCTTAAAAAAATGCATATTTGTTTATCCCTGTTCCCCCTCCCTCTCGCGTTCCAATGAATAATTCTTAAATCCATAATCAAAGTCTCATGTGCCCCTTGCCTTTCTTTCCCCCACCCAGCTGTGTCTCTTGTCGTAATTCACATTGTTTCCTAGCTTTTTCAGTTCTTTTATCAACTTTTCGCAACCTACTGAACCATAGACCTTTACTTCACTATCCTACCTACAACCTCTCTCAATTTCTTGGAATATGGCTCCAGTTTCTCTCTCATAACCCTCATAGAATAGCCCTAAAAATTTACCAAGACCTTTGAGTTTGCTTAACACCCTTTCATATCTGACTTCCTTTTCCTCCTCCATCCTTAATTCCAGGAGTCTGCACGCTTCATATTTCCTTATTAGATCTTTGTTATGTTTGACCAAAGACCTTTCTGAGCTCATTCCTTAGTCTCTCTTCATCTCTTCCAGCCCCTCTTCCTGCCTAATCACTATGATGGGTTCAACTGATAGAATCCAGGTCGTGTGTTCCTCCATTGCCTGAAATTAAAACATTTAGTAGTTCATTACCCTATTAGAACCATTAATCAGTCATTCGTTATCTGTATTTTCCTGGATAAATTTTTTCTTGGCCCGTTCTGATTATTACCCTGCAAAATTCTATAGCAGCAGGATATGGACAAGTGTAAAAGTTTGAAACAAGATATGGCTGACCTACTTCAATTTCCTTCAAACTAGACACCTGCTTACATCTCTTTGCTTTTACGCCATCAAGCACCATTTAGAATGGTTTATTTATCTTGAAAAAACAATTGTGTCTCTCTTCCACAAGTGTTCCAACAGTACACAAAGAGGACTCATTTCCAAAAAGTTCCAACCCTAAGGCCTAAGGTTGCATGCACCAATATTCCAAACTAGATTAAGCTACCATGAAGAATCCACTTGATTTAAATAAACAAAGCAAGTAATAGCTAAATTTTCCCTGCATACTTACAGTAAATGGATAAGTGATTAGCAATTCTCACCGTAAAGCACATTTATGAGATTCAGGCCATGGATGAGACCATAGATTGGTGGCTACTATTTTTCTCAATGTAATGCCTATTTAAAGTGATTAGCCCAAACATACATCTTGGCATGTCAAATAAATTGACCTTGTTTTTCCCAGCCCCCTACGAATGATGTCTATTTTTTTTTTTTCCAAAAATCAAGCTACCACAACTGAATCTTATGTTCATTCAAATTTGGTTATTGCCAACAGCATGCTCTTTCATTGTCTAATGCTATTAGGTGGCCATTACAGACTTGAGGAAGGCCGTGGAAATGAATCAACTTTATTGATCACGTCTGGGAATTGGCTGATAGTCTAACTCAATTTTCTTCTGGCAATATGCATCTCATCCTGAGTCTTACCACTGGTGGAGACATCTACAGAGAGAGAGAGAGAGAGGGAGAGAGCCTTGTACCCTTTAGTTCTCTTCTTTCCCATTCTCATCTCCCATTTCAAACCTAAAGACATATAGACACTGAAATAACCCTATTATTCAATCAACTCTGAAAGGAAGATATTCATGATTATGATTTAAGATGAGAAGCATCTTCAATGATGTTTGAGGGAGGAGGAAAAAAATTCGTAATCGACTTCATCAATAGAGAAAGACTCACTTCTCGTTGAGGTTGGAATCACCAAAGGGATTTGAATCATTTGAATAACCAGAAACTGTCTGTGCCTTCAATTTTTTTGCGACTCTCAGTGCCTATGAACCAAAGACGAAAACAAAAAGTATCAAAACAAGAACCTGGGAAAGGGGAAAAAATTACAAATAAATAAATAAAAATTGCAAAACAAATCCATACTTTCTTTTGTGCCTTCTTGGCCAGATACTCAGCAATTTCTTCTTCAGTTATCTCCTTTGAAGAACTCTTCTTACGCTGTTCACGGCCACTGCCGCTTTCAGAATCTGAATCTCGATTGCGCGTCGAGCTCCTTACCTTTCTCCGGCTGCTACCGCTGCGACTTCTATCTCTTCTCTTGCTAGAGCTTCGCCGGCGGGAAGAATCGTCGCTCTCCTCCTCAGAAACAGAATCGGATTCTTCCGATCTCCCCCTTCTTGAACTCGAAGACCTCTCCTTCCTACTACTGCTTCCATCCCTCCCCATCTCGTCCAATTAGTTGAAGCTCCCGAAGCTACAGACAATTATAACAGTTACAAGAAAATCGAGTGAGAAAGTGATGCATAAGCTCCTCATCCACCGCCCCGGAGCTGCTAGTCGCACCTCAAGTTTTTCTTTTAACTCCCCTCACGCTTACTCGTCGCTGATTTCACCTCAAAAAATTTGGGAGTTAATATTCGCACATCAAGGTTTTGTAAGCACGTCTCACTGTTAAGCACACCTGAGCTATTTTATAAGCACACCTCCGCTTCCAATTATACCCTTATCTATTCTTACCCCGTCCCTGCTATGTTTTAATATGCAGACTCCAATTGAATTCTTCATTCCACGTACTGGCCTCTCCAACATGCTACTTTCTCTCCCACGCTACCTTCTTCTTTCGTTCCTCCGGTAATTCTATTTGTTCTCTTCCTCCCACCGGCATCACTGACGATCAAATTATGTCTTCATTACGACAGTGAAACTTATCTTCAACCTGTAACACCGACAATACCGCCAACCACTGATCAGGTAAGAGAAGTTTTGTTTTTTTTGTTAAAAAAGATCTTAAAAATATCATCCAAAGAAATTAATTGGAAAAATTTAGTTTAAAGAAGCGTAAACATCAATTGGTTACTTTAAATTACAGTAAATCAACATTTGATTTAAAATTTTATAGTTTTTTTTTTCTTCTCACGATACGTTAAGCGAAACCAGGCCGTATAGATTCAAGAACGTTCGTCACCGTAATGCCGAGCATACCTGAATATGTTCGGAATCACCACGTTGAACATATCAAGACATGTTCGGCATGGTAATACCGAACAAATTC
>JAOXJP010280313.1:0-19545 GCA_025762735.1 Platanus orientalis | reverse complement strand
CTACTTAAAACAAAAAAAAATTCCGGTTTTTTTTTTTTTTTTTTTTTTTTTTTTTTCTAGATCGGACGATCCCAGCAGGATCGCGATCTACAGGCTGGAATCGGACCGGACCTGTCCAACCCCGATCTGGATCGGGCGATCCGATCCTGGATCGTCCGAGTTTTAAAACCATGGTTGGCAGTGCTAGACATCGTGTCATGTTCACATATTGGACACATGACAACAATTTTACTATGGAAAAATTATAAATTATCATATATCTCTTCTTTTCAACTATGAAGGTGTCACTTATCACTTATTTCACATACCTATTACACAGTCACAAAAATAATCTACTTTATAAACATACCTCAATGCAAATTTTCTAGGTCAATTTGGAACTACTTCTTTATAAGAATGAGTAGATCTCATGTGTGACCAAATGACCTAAAAGACTTTGCTGCGCAATAGAATGGTAGTGGGCAAGGTGTCTGTGTTAAAGTGTTTTGGGATTTTTTGTTGCATAGGGTGATATGGGGAGTTTGTAAGGAAAGGAACTATAGATTGTTCAAAGATAGATTCAAACCTACATTCGAGGTGAATGATTCCATCATCAGAGAGGTGGGTTGTTGGATCAATGTGGTTAAGAAGTTCCAAGGTATCCCAATGGGGTTTTTTTATCACCATTGGACCTCTTTCATATCTCTCTCCACCCCGAAGGTGAAAGAAGAAAGTGTTGCTTTGGATTCATCCTCCAGAGGATTCTTTCAAGTTCAATTTTGATGATGCTTCTTAAGGGAATCCAGACCCAATTGGGTTTGGTTTTGTGCTTCGGGATCATTCTAGTAATATTATTCATGTTCTTTGTGGGCCTTTGGGTGAATGTGATTTGACTACAGCTGAAGCTTGGAGCCTCCTGTTGGGGCTAAGATAAATAAGGAGCATGGGGATTGTAAGGTGTATTGTTGAGGGGGATTTGGCCATCATGATTAGTTGGAGAGAGGGTAAAAGCAGTGGGAGTTGGGCTCTTGGTTCGTTGCTTTATGAGATTCGGGAGCTAATCCTACTGATGTCTATTTCTTTTTGTCATATCGATAGAAGTCAGAATGTGATGTAGACAACTTTTTTTAGCTTATGTATGTGCCACGTCACAAAAGAGCAAGATTTCAAGTAATGTAATTTTGTTACTCTTTTAAGTCTTTTTTTTTTCTATTTTAAGAGATTTTGTAATAAGGCCTTTAGTGGCCAAGGGTTTAGTTAGAATTATTTAATCTTTAGGGATTTCAATTAAACGAAAGTTGTCTTAGATTTAGGGAGTACATGATATACACGACTGACCAATTTTTTAGCTATTTTTGGACTGTTAAAAGTTCAAATTGTGGGCCCACAATAGTACTAGTCATACAACCACTTTTTGGGGATCTTTAGGACTGTTTTTTTGTTTATTTTATTTTATTTTGTGAGGTCCATATAAGCTGGTCATACAACTCTAAAAATCTTCAAATTTTGGAGATCTTTAGAGATATTTTGGGAGACCCACGTGCTTAATTGACATTCCCTAGAGTTTTCAGATTTTTGAAGATTTTTGTGCGACCCAATTGTCTTGGTTAATAAGGCAAAAAGTTTGTAACCAAGGGAGTCCTCTTTTGGTTAGGAATCTTATTTGTTTTACTAGTTGATTTATTTTAGGAATCTATCTTAAATTGGAGTCCTAGAATCTAAAGATTTTATTAGAGTTAGGATTCTTTTTTTGAAACATTATAAACCTATTTAAAGGCCTAACGTATGGGATAAAGGGGAAGTGAATTTTGAATTAAAAACAAAGTGTGATTTGCATGTGGCTATGGGCCCCTATCTATCATTCTACGGTAGAAGTCGTTGGACTCTCTCTCTCTCTCTCTCTCCTATCACCCCTACACCTCTCTCTTCTTCTCTTTTCTTTTTCTTCTCCTTCTTTTCTTCTCCATGTAAAGAGTATCCATCTCTTTCTCCTATTTCTTACCTTCTTTTTTTTAATTTTTTCTATTTTCATATTGGTCCTACATTAGTTTGGTATCAGAGCTTAGGGAATCAACTGGTTTTATTCTAGTTGGGATCCTAAGAATTCTCACATAGGCAATCAAAGGAAAAGAACCCTTGCTTCTTTGAACACATTGGTTGATGAGCACGCACTTGAGCTTACATGGTTAAAGAGAGATATTCTGAACTTGAGCCAAAAAGTGGATGATAGACTTGACACAATATCATCTTAGTTGGATGTTATTATCAACGTCATCAATCCTATGGGGAAGCAACAAGATGTTATGGTCAAAGCATGTTTTTCAGCCAACCAACCCTTGAATGAGAGAATGTCAAGTTAAGTCTCCAGCCCAATAAGTCCTAAAGGCTACCAGACATTCATTCAAGAAAAGGCCAAAGTGATGATACAACATATTCCTTTGCGGAACAAGCTTCCTTTAGATCGCCAGCAAAAAAGGCAAAGCCAACCATATTAGACAGCTTGAAGAATAAATCAATTCTTGGACCTTTACCTCATGTTTCTCCAATTTTGAGAAGTTCAAAACTGATTGCACGTGGCAGCCACAATAAAGGACCCCTTTTAAATTCGATGATGAATTTTTTTTTACCCCGGGAGAATGATGGGGACAACTTCTTTCAACTTGGGTATGTATCATGTCACAAAAGAGCAAGATTTAAAATGATATAATTTTGTTGCTCTTTTGAGTATTTTTTTCTATTTTAATAGTTTCTGTAATAGGGTCTTGAGTGGCCAAAGGTTTAGTTAGAATTATTTAGTCTTTAGGGGTTTCAATTAGACAAAAGTGGCCTAAGATTCAGGGAGTCCATGGTATAAACGACAAGCCAATTTTTTGGTTCTTTTTAGACTATCAAAAGTTGGTTGTACAACCACTTTTTTGGGATCTTTGAGACTTTTATTTATTTATTTTATTTTATTTTGTGGGATCCATATGAACTAGTCATACAACTCTAAAAATCTCCAAATTTTAGATATCTTTAGATATTTTGGGGGACCCACATGCCTAATCGACATCCCGTAAAGTTTCTAGATTTTTAGAGATTCTTATAGGATCCAATTGTCTTGGTTGACAAGGCAAAAAATTGGCAACCAAGGAGTCCTCTTTTGGTTAGGAATCATATTTGTTTTAGGAATTTATTTTAAATTAGAGTCTTAGAATCTAGGGATTTTATTAGACTTAGGATTCTTTTTTTGAAGCATTGTAAGCTTATTTAAAGGTCTAACATATGGAATAAAGTGATATTTGTGTGTGGCCGTGAGCCCCTACCTATCCTTCTAAGGTAGAAGTCGTCGGACTCCTCTCTCTCTCTCTCTCTCTCTCTCTCTCTCTCTCTCTTATATCACCCCCATGCCTCTCTCTTCTTCTCTTCTCTTCTTTTCTTCTCCACATAAATAGACACCATCTCTCCCTCCTATTTCTTACCTTCTCTCTTTTAATCTCTTCTATTTTCAGGTTGATCCTACACCAGAATGTTTTGGCAGATAGATCATTTAATAGGAGTGTTAATTCTTCTTTATTTTGTGAGAATTGGGTCCCAGAGGATTGTTTATAGGGGCTCTTCATTTCCCGTGTTGTTGTATTTTTAGTTTCTCTTTTTTAATAAAATGTCATCAATTATCAAAAAAAAAAAAAAAATGGGCTATACAACCTTAGATTAAGCTTGATAAACGATGCTGCTTCTTAATATTCATCTTTTCCATATGCTCCCATGGGGATTTAGTTGCGCTGTACAACCTTAGAAAATTATTAAGCTTGACAAACAATGGTGCAGTTCTCTATGTTCAGACAATTGCTCTAATCATGCCAATATTGCTCTCAAGAGGACAGTAGACTATGAAAATGCATTGTCTTCTGATTTCTAGGCAGACCAATCACATTGATTTGTTTACATAAACAAGTTTTAAGAATAAATGGTAACCCAGTTCAGCCAACCAGAAATTACAAGAGAAAATGCCAGAAACGTACAGCAAAACAGCTGTTGCACTGCAACAACCAAGCAAAAAACATGATATCTTTTCTTGCTTTTATATCCTTAGTTTGACAAAAAGCTTTAAGCCATAGAAGTTTGAATAATAGATAATTTGATGATTGAAGATACAAAAACAGGGATTCTGAAAACTTTTTAATGAATTGTTTTGTTATGCATTTTAACTAAATCGACGAGGGTGAGACAAATACGGGAAGAATCTGAAACGCACTGAATAGCAAAATAACAGAAGTGGAGAACAATGCTTCAAACTGAGTAGTAAAACCAATCAATGAGCCGATATAAACATAAGAAATAGCCACAAACCGCAAATAGAGGCTTTTGACGAGAATCGCCTTCTCCAAAGTTGCAACTTGAACAGAGTCCAAAGCCCAGCGCCCAAGGGAGAGGGAGAGTTAGAGATGAAATTATGAAAAAGTTGTAAAGGGGGTGGAGAAATATAGTCCCACATCGGATAAGCAAAGAAACTTTGTTTTAGGGGATAGTTATAAGATGAGGGGAAGAGTTTAGCGACATTATCCCGTCCTGACGAGGGTGTAAGGCAATTCGTCAATAATCGGTAAGAGACAGCGGGTCGTACAGACACCTACCAAGGCGAACACATCTTTGGGAGGCGAGCGAGTTCTACCCTACCCTTGGTGAGTTGCCCGTCAATTTTTGGAAGCTCTCCTAGGAAAACGCATGATACTAATGAAAAGGCTGGGATGGTTCCATAATTGAGTCGTTGGAAGCAATGTATGCGCAGGATTATTGATTAAATATAGCCTTTAGTTTGATTGTCTGGTTTAACACTTTTTGGGGACGCGTTCACTTTTTATTGCTGCAATCTAATTTTTGGGGCATGCTCCGATCACTTTTCGGTGCAAGCACTCCTAAGTCCGTCCTGCACAATGCTTGTATACGGATTTTGTGTGTACAGAAGCCAAGGGAGCCATGATTTTCTATGGAAAATTTGCCAATAATAACAAAAAACAAATCCTTGGTAACAACTTTAAATAACATTCAATTGCCTTCAAAGAATGATGGGTAAATAAGGCAGTCAATTGGGCGGCTAACAAAAAATAATCGGATTAGGTTGAGTTTGGGTCCAACTTTTAGGTCTGAAGTTTTACTTGGACCGAGTTTTGGTAAAGCTCAAATTATATATAGACTCCAAATACGCCCAAAGCCCCTTTTTTTTTAAAGAGTCTTGAGTTTGGACCCAACTATTAGGCTCAAAGTTTTGTCCATGCTAATTTCGGCTCAAGTAAAACATTTTGTATTGAGTTTGGACAAACTTTAGCCTGGTTCAACCCGGTTTGATTGACAGCCTTGGGTGGGTCATGATTAAACCTACAGTGCAACAAGAGTATTTAAACTCCCACCCGATGTTGAAATTTCAATTTTTTGTAGGAACAAGTGAATAACCAAATATATGAGAAAACATGGGAAAAGTTCGAACACCTTAATGGTTTTACCAAGTTTTCCCATCTAGCATCAAAAAACAGCATGACATAGGGGTTTGTTGGGAAAAAAAAAGTACAGTTTCCCTCCTTTTATCATGGTTTACCTTGTAATAGACAAGGCCACGCTTGTTGCATAGGATTTTCTCTTGAATAACTAGCTTTTCACGGTATCAGGAAAAAAAAATTGTGTTCTTTTCTATTACAGCTTTTCATGCTAACAGTAAAAAAAATATCTGTTATTTTCTACTACTTATACAATATTAGCTCAATAGAAATGCAATCTTGGTGAACGTCATTCTATGGCCAAAGCAATGGGTGATAACCAATACAACTGGCCTTTCCACTACACTCCCTGGTTGGTGGTCGCAGCTATGCTCCGTTGTTGACTTTTCGACTTTTCGGCTGGTGGCACTTACTTTGGCCTTTACCATCTTTTAGTGGCTCAGTCTGGTTGTTTTTCTTGAACTTAACATATGGTGTAATTCTATAACGAATTGTTTCGAATCTAACCAATACACTAATAATCCCTAGGCTAACGGAACACTTTTGGCCATGATTTCAAAAATTGGCTGATTCCGTGTTGGATAGTCAGGACCGGTCTGATTTATGCCTTCAACTCAGGATCTGTAACGGATCAGTGGATCCGTGTTGAGAATCGGCCAATCCGAGTGTGGATCGGCTAATCCAGGTTGAAAATTGGCTTAGGTTTTATAGACTTTTTTCAGATTTTGAATTTTAACACAATTTTTAAGGTTTTTTTTGTTACAGATCGAAAATCAATCTGGATCGGCCGATCCGGAATGAGAATCGGCCAAGACCAATTCCGACTTTTTAAATCATGTTTTAGGCTAGTTTAGACCAGCAGGATCATAACAAAGGGTCCACATGTTGAACTGTTCCAACAAAATGCGTCATTAGAAGTTCATCATAGATAGCTACATTTAAAACCTAATGTTGGTCGTTACAAATTGATTTAATATCTCAATTTTTCAGTGATCAGGGAGCAAGTCTTCCAAATCTCAATCCTCAATCTCAATGAGGTTTTTTAGTAAAAGAATGAAATTGCAGAAGTTGTGGAAGATGAATTGCTGTAGGACAAGGCTTAGGCTTTAATGGGTATCACTAGTGTAATTGTGTTCCATATCCAAATTGTTTTCACTAGGGTTGTAAAGTCGATATAGGTATATCCGTATTTGTATTTGTTTACTTAACTGGATATTGGATATGAATCCAGTTATCTTGTGAATATTTTTTAAAAAAGATCTATATTTGTATTTGTTTACTAAACCAAATATCAGATACGATTCTAGATATTCAATTATATTTTTTGTAAAAAAACTCTGATTTTGAGTGGTGATACAAATATTTTGGGGTTATAAACACAAGGTGAGGGAGAGAAATGAAGTGACATTCTTGGTGACAGCAAGAAGAATAAAAAAGAATATAACATCCCACAGAGGAAAAAGAAAAATTAGAGGAAGAAGTAGATGATGTTGGAGAGATCTCTGATGCTAATTCAAAAATAGAAGTAAAGATGATGACGATGACAATAATGATGCAAATAAGTGGGAGAATATGAATCATGAGAAATGGGATTGGGAAATATATAAACTTAAACGGAGATGAAGATTTAAGTGGAATGGATGAACACATGTCTGTATTTGGTTCATTTATATACAAATATTTACTAAATGAATTCGGATATAGATGCATCGATATTTGCTTTAGGCGGACCTAATACAGACCAGATACAGATATATAACCAGATAATGACAGCCCTAGTTTTCTCTGTTGCTTGAAGCTCAATTCCAAAGGAAATGGAAGGAATCATGATCAGATTTTTTAGAAGGGTTATGATGTAGTTGGGAGGACCTTGCTTACACTAGTGATACAATATGTCTAATGCAAAGGCAAGAGAACTAGGAAATGCCAGCCATGGTTGTCTAGTGACTCCAGTCACCCTTACTGAAAGAGACTACCTCAATGTTTTTAAGTGGAGCCAGTAATGGATCCTTTCTAAGGAGGCTTGCACTTTTGCATCATTTGAGTAGGGTTTTTCTTAAAAAAATCTTGTCATTATTTGTTTGGTTTGTAGTTAAAACAAAGATATCATGGTTCGCGAATAAGATTGTTGAACTTATTCACCTCAATCAATTTTATGAACACTTAAATTTTGTTTCTTCTTCGGTAAATTTATTTGTTTAGTTTTATTTTATTTTTTATTCTTTTCATGTGGCTAAAGAAAGAACCATTACGTGGTCAAGGCATCATCCTCCCTTTGTGGAGGTCAAGGGATCGAATCCCCAGGGTTTTGCAGTGTGCATTGGCAACTGCTTAGGTATCTCATGGTAGTGCAGGTGGTAATGATCTGTGGACCCGAGTGGCCAGGAAAAAAGTCTGAAATATGAGAGTGGATTGTATCCTCTCCTCTTATTGTCTGCTCCTCTCTGCACCCTGTCAGGGGGAGGGCACATGCATTTCGTGAATATAACCATGGTCTTCTTGTACTGTCATCCCCTGAAGCAGTAAGTTTGATTTTGGTTAGCTGAGTCAAGCCTGATCTCAGCACCTTAAGGTTCGTGATGAGCCTGAGCTCAGCCGAGCTTGACACCCCCACTCTCAATAAGCATTTTTACTTGGGATTACAATAGATGAAACTCTGCAAACATTTTGCAGGGCTTGATATTATCCCCAACCATGCATGTTGAATCATGATTTGTGTTTCTCATAAGTTTTCTTTGTAGAGAAGAAAAAAATTGGTACATTTCACTTTTTGACTATTACATTTCACATGACTTCTTCTGGCCACTGGGGCCCACAGACCACTGTCACCCATACTAGTACCTAAGCAGGTACCCATGCACACTGCAACCCAACCCTGGGGATTTGACCCCAGGACCTCCACAAAGGGAGGATGATGCCACAACCACATGGGAGCATTGACTTGCATTATTATTAAAAAAAAAAAAAAAGGGTCATTGCTCCTCTACACCTTTTATGCTTACAGCTATGCTAGTTGGTATAACAGGGGTCCATTGGGCCGTTAAATTGAGGTGGAAAAAAGCCATTTCAGGAGTCAACACAGTTAATCAAAATTTTATAATTTGTAGTAACTTTTTATTTAGGGTTTTGGAGTCGAGGTTTGTTTTAGGTCATGTTTGGGTGAATTAAAGTTAGTAGTAGGTTTAAGTGGCATTATGATCTTTTACTAATTTAGGTAAATTGAGGTTTTGTGATTTTAAATATGACATGTAATCTAATGAAGGCATTATTGAATCAGAGCTGAGTTTCAATTAAGCTTTCCCTATGTCTTCCTTGTGGATTCAAAATTATTGCTCTTATGTAGATGATGATGATCTTCTTCTCATTTCCTTTCGTTCTTCCTTGCTATGCTAGTTGGTATGACATTAGTCCATTGGACCACATTATTGAGGTAAAATTGGGGGTCAAAACATAGCTTTTCTAAACAAATCTTCTGTTTGTAGTATCTTTTTTAGTATTTTTGAGTTAGGGTTTGTATCATAAGGTCATGTCTAAGTGAATTAAGGTTAATATCAAGTTTAAGTAGGTAAAATTAAAGTTGGGTATATACATATGACGGTGTAATATAAGGAAGACATTACTGAATCGGAATTTGAGATTTCTAGGATTTTTCCTGTGTTTTTCCTTGAGATATAAAGGCGCTCGAGTAAAAGACTTTGACTTTCTATATTCCTTTTGTGCTTAACGCTATGCTAGTTGGTATGACATAAGTTCATTAAGCCATTGGATCAATGCAATATATATATATAAAGTTTTATTCGGGTATTTTAAGCCATTGACTTTCTACATGTGTATTTTAAGCTACTTTATATTAAGCATTTTCTTTTCTTCCTTATGTTTTTTAAAGTTAATGATTAAGTAAATTAAGGTTATTAGGGTTTCGGGGGATCAGGGTAGCAGTACTCCTTCTCATTGGATACTTCCTTTTAGTGGCATTTTCAAGATAAATGTTGATGGCTTAGCTGGATTCAATGTGCCACAGCAGCTCTTGTCATCATAGAGGCTCTCTCATTCAAGGAGAATCAAAAGAGCTATAAACCAGTAGCCTGGATGAGGTTAAAGCTAATGGATGAGGCTACGAATGGATAATAAACGCTCACCTTAAAGAATGCTAATCACTGCTCCTTGTTAGGCGGTGGGCACATCAGCGCCGAAAAGTGAATATGTGTACCCCAAAAAGTGAAAATCACTTTTCAATGCTGATGTGTCCGCCCCTGACAAGGAGCAGTGATGAGTGTTTGATAAGGAAAGCGTTCATAAACCGATCCCAAGCTAAGGTGTTCTATTTGGGTCACATTTTGGTAAAAGATTTCCAATATTTCTCGTGCAACTTAAAGGTAAAAATCTTTTAATTGTGAAGATGCTCAGTCACAGGAATACTCAATCTCTAACGAATATGATGCATCATTTTAGACTGCCAACGGATTCTTCTCCAAAATCCTCAGGTGTCCACTTCATATGTTCCTTGAGATTGTAATAAAGCAATCCATGCTATGGCAGCTATAGCATCAAGGGAACATCTTTCTCTCAGATGGAATGATACACATCTCCCTTAAAGAATCTCTCACATTCATGTAATGGATTTTTGTAGTTGTGGGGATATTTGAGTTGGTTGAAATTGAACTAACACTCCTTACCCAAAAAAAGAATGGATTTACCATGAGGATTTGGTGCAACCCCTTAAAAAATGCCCAAGGTCCGCCCTGCATCAAGGGCGGACACATCAGCACCAGAAATGTGATACCTTAGGTATTTTTTAAGGGTCGCACCAGATCCCAGCCAGTTGATAAAGGATTCTTTTACTATTTTTATTAGTTTTACTATTTCAGGTAGAAACATCATATTATTTTTCCAAACCCTGATTTACCCAAAATAGTATATTTATTATCTATGTCAAGTTTTCCCTCTTGTTAGAGGCAATGTAGACCATGGTGAAAATCACCAATAAAGATAGTTTTCTATGAGTTTCTTCATCCGTTCACCAGAAAAGGGAAAAAAAATTGAATATAAACTCTAAAATCAGTAGAAAACACATACGAGATCTTCTGTACCAACAAATCAGCTTTAAGCAAGTCATCATAGTCATAGAAAAATATTTTCCTCTTTAACTGTTTCACGTGAAGTGATCCAATAATCAGTAGAAAACACATACTAGATCTTCTGTACCATAAAATCAGCTTAAGCAAGTCATCATAGTCATAGAATAACATTTTCCTCCTAACTGTTTCACGTGAAATGCTCCAATCGGTTAGGTAGTTGTGATTTGATTGGGCTAATCTTTGGACTAGAAAATCTCCTACATTGGTCCTACATGTTTGATACTTTGAAGGGGTAAGAATAATTAACTTCTTGTTTGATAAGCAGGTTGCAATGAAGGTTCATTTGTAGTTGTGCCCAACTCTGAATACTAAATTTAAATTATTTTGATTATTCTTGCCTCCCCCAGACATACCATGGGTTTTTGCTTATAATTATAACACCAGAATCACATTACACTTGCATAATTTTATGATATACATTTAATTGATCTGCCATCTTAGTGATGATCAGAATGTTGTTGTTGATGAATCACAGACTTTGGAGTACATTTTACTCAAAATTGCTCGAATTATGAGTATAAGTTTACATCATTCATTTTACAACCTTTTGCACATAGATTAGTCAAACTAGGTGTCTGATCATTACACCTTAATGATGCTTTCATTCATGGGCATTTATTTGATCATCAGATAGGGTTGTGAATTTGTGATAATTTGATTGATTAGTGAATTGTGATAGTGTGTTTGTCCTGGTAATGATACTACATGCTAGTAGATAACCACATTTTCAGTTTCTCTGGACTTGAAAACTTCCTTGGTTCTTCCCAAAAATGGTATGGGCTCCTTTCAAAAATGGCTTGGAACTGAATTAGTAATAGTCTTCATGCATTCATTCATTTTGGAGGATGTTGTGGTTGTTAGGTAGAATCTAATTGAATTTCTCACAAATATCTGTTTTCTATGGCAAAATTATACTTCTAAGAAAGTATAATTTCTGAACTTGAAAAGTTATTTGAAATTCCTGAACATGTTACACTAGCATTTGTCATAAAAAATAATTCTAAATTAAAATTTCAGTCATGGATATCAGAAGAACTCTTTTTCTTGAAAAAATTACTTTAATAAGAAACACAAAATAATGAAAGCCTTTTAGCTAGAGGGTTTACAGTGAGTCAGAGCTCTCTAAGCTCAGGAGGCACCAAAGTCTTTCTATTCTTCCCCTTAACACTTCTATATTAAAAGTCAAAACATATAAAGACTTAAAATGACTAGCTCGTCTTTCTTTAATGGTGCTTGCTAGCTACTAGAACTAAAATGGAGATCATTTTTGTTGTGCTCTCAAACACTGCTTACGCAGATCAAGAAGCCAGATGAGTTAAGCCTATCCATGATCCTTTATAGACTGATACTTGATAAACACCCATGACATTCCACCCTTATTTACCTAAGTAGAAAATTCAATTGTTAAGTCCACTCCTTGGCATCATGGAGAATTTTCTTTTCCCAACCCAATCCCTACCCAGAACCCATGCAAAAAATGTCAGTTTAAAGTCTTCCTGGAACCAGCGACTAATCCCATATCAAATTCAAAGTCATCAGTAAGCTATAATGGATCCTTAAATTAGACTGGCAGTCAAGAATGAAGTTGGTGGATGGGTGAGAACCATGTTACCTAACTTCCAATGAACAGAGAGCTATAAGCTGTTACTGGTGTTACCATGACTCTGATTTAAATAATCTTCACAAGTTGGAGCTACTCTTGGCAAGGAAAAAAAATTCAGAAACCATACCTTACAATGGGGAACATGTTGAAATGCTATATATTTTTAATGCTAACAAGAAAAAGGTAAAGACAAGTTGACCATCCAGCAGTTTCTAGTGGAGCCTTCATTAACCATGGATACCCTACACACAAACACCATTGAATCCGCCTAAAAAATGAGAAAGATAAGTGTGTATGACAGACTTATTTTGAAACCTTTTTGGTGGGTATATTTACACATAATGAAAAGATGTATAGGGTTGTTGTTAGGTCACAGTATCAGAGTGCTTGACTAATACTTTTTAAGGAGATATCAGACTCATTGGCATCATAAGAGGCTTATTAATTAATGGATCATTGTCGTGTCAGCCCATATTTTATGTAGCACCATAAAAACACATAAGCTGCTTGACAGCATTAAAATAGTGATCATATAAAAAGGTTAGCTAACTTGACTATTGATCATCAAATATGAGCTACTGGGAATTAACCTCTAATGTGGTAGATGAGATACCAGGTACTTAAGTGCATCTACAGACCAAAAGATATTGTTTTTTTAAGATAACCAGGTATGAGTCACCTATATTCAGCATTAAAATAAAATATAAAAAGTGAAGTGATCATCACTGCAAAAAAAAACAAAAAACCACCCATTGCATGCTACCAAATTGCACAATGTGATGACACACTGCTGTCTCTTTAAACCTCATTGTCTGTCTTCATAAGAGAGAAGAATCAATGATCCACTAACTTGGTTTGGTCCCATGAAGTATTAGGAGGGTCATTCATATAGGAAGCATATGATCTGCATACTTTGCTTATCTGGGAAAAACGTTATTCCAAACATTGCTAATTTTGATGTAGGCATGGATTCTAATAAGTGAGGATGGGTATATATGAATTAACTAAATAATTTCATTTCCAATATACAGAAGGAAGAAGACTTCGGAACAAATACACATGTTCCATGCTTCTTAAAGATTCACATGATAATCATTCACTTTAAAGAAGCTTTGTGTTATATCTATGTCTATACAATAGAAAGAGAGAGAGAGAGAGAGATGGAAGAAGACCCATATACAGTAAAGAAAAAAAAGATAGGCCTTACATTTTAATTTACATACCTAATTGGTCGTGAGCTTTTTATACCTCTACCAGAACCGATCCTTGTTGACACTAAGGTATCCAGCCATTACTTTTCCTCCGGTATTCCTCATGCCATCTATGAGAAAGCACCATGTGGAACCCAAAGCACCAATGAAGAAGTCAGCCTCAGCAGCCATCAAGAAATTAACAAGGGGATAATTAGTGCTGGTCTTTCTACCAAGACTCGCCTCATAAGAGGCCATTGTCATGTTTCCCACTTGGCGTGTCACGTTTGTGTAATAAAAATTCCAATGTGGATATATTCTGGATTTATCGATGACATCCTGGACATGATTTATGCCACTAATAAGGTAAGAATAAAGGGGTTCAACCCTCACAACCATTCTGTAAAATAAAAAGTAGAACATGAAAGAATGATGAACCTGCATTTCAGTAGAAAGCCAGATGCTATTGAGGTTGGGGAACCGTTTCCGGATACGATCAGCAAGACGCATGTACTCTTCAAATTCAACCACTTTCATCTCACATGCTTTGTCGCCCATTCTCACATGCATGCTTAAAAGTGGCCTAGGGATCCAAGGCTTATGATTGGACCACACAAATTGTTCCATATCAGATCTAGTATTGTTTCCAACAGCCTGTAGAACAAAAAGTCTTCAGGACTCAAGAGTACAATTATGTCGGCTATTGCATTGATCACAAAATGGTAGGAGTTTTGAAACAATGATATATACAAAATGAAGTAAATTTAATTCTGGAGAAATACAGAGGATGCAAGAAACACCTTTAACAATCCGTTAGCAAGTGGGGGTTCATTTCACTTATTAACACTAAATGTTCTGGCCTGTCTTTTGTAACCCTATAAGAAGTTATGTCTATCATTTCATATTTAATTTATATTTATGATTTGAAGACATGATTAAAATCAACAATTAGCCTCAATTAATAAGTTTACGGGGTCCAGTGTACTTGGCAACTCAATAATTCAATAGGTATATAACATTTATTAAAATGAAAATTTGCGAAAATACATATAAATGAAGAAAATATATCACATAGAAAAGGAATTATATGATGCTCAAATGCCTTATTTTGTACACATGGAGGGCATCATCAATTTTCTCAAAGATAACAAAATTACAAGGTAATACAAGAGCCATGAGATTTAATGGTTGGCATGTTGAAATATTTTAAATTTGGAAACAAATCTCATGAGGGAGCAATGACCAGGCCATTCCCATCTTCCCTATCTTGGAGAAGACGTGTGGGAGTGGGATAGGGTTGCCACACAACCTTCATGCCCCTATAAATATGCTTATAAAGAATGAACAAAGTGTGATTTTTGGAGAGTATATTTGGAAGCATTAGTGTTTTCTGAAGCTAGGAGGCTACAACTGCATGTATTCTAGAGAGAAATCACTGACAGAGAAGAAGAAAACAGCGTGTTCTTCATCTCTATATCTCTCTTTATTCTTTCTTTCTTTTTGGGCATTCGGCTCTTGAACACAGCTCTCTTCCTTGAGAGGAGTACAGCTTTGAGTTATTTAAACTAAGGTTCTTTTAGATCCACACTCTTATCGAGGGAGATCGCTTGATTCAACTAAGCAACATCAGCTTGAGATTTGATATTCTCCTTGAGATATCTTGAATGATCTTTGTTTGAGAAAACTTTCTATAGTGTCATTATGCTACAGGTTTTTCTACAAAATTAAACTGTCACTTTTGTGCTTTAAGAACACAGCAAGGTTTCATTTGTCTCTACCAGAGAGTGCAAATCCGTAGAGAGACAAGGATTCTACATGACCTAGATTGTATCCCGGAGTTAGCTTAACCACAATCCCTTGCACGTTATTGGGAGGCCTCGAATATCTTCAAGAAATATGATAACAACACTTTCTATGCTCGGATGAATCGGTTAACTTAACTCTAAATTGAAGAAGGCAAGAAAACTTGGAAAACAAGGAAGTCACTACTGAACTCACTGATTGCAACTGTGCTATTGGATTGCAACTGAATGGAGTGCCACGACTTACTTAGAAAGTCACAACCAAATTGTGTGTCATGGCTGAAAGGTGGTTGCAACTAACTGGAGCTCCACAACTAATCATCACCCGCGACTAGATTGTGGTCCATGATTGATACTTACTCACAACTGAATTTGAAAATAATTTTCAGATTATTCCATTGTTTATTTTCTCTGTCACCTCAAAACTAACACAGCACAACAGCAACAACAAATGAGAGAGAGAGAGAGAGAGAGAGAGAGAGAGAGAGATTATTGCAAGGTGTAACCAAAATTATAATCTTCTCTCAATGTGTAGAGTAGGTGTTAGCATTTTTTTATAGTTTTCTTTTGTGAATGAAATAGTTCTCAAAAGTTATTTGACTTAAAGGTTGCATGACTTGGGTTGAATTTTCAAATTTCTAGCATCATTTGACTCATTCAACAGAGGCCAACCTGAGTAGATATAAACCAACTGTGCCATCCAACTTTACCCAAAATATAATGATGAACCCATATAAGAAAGTTCCATAGTTACAACAAACTTAATGTAGGATTCTGGAAAGGAATCAACTGAAAAACACAGAGACAGAAAACATGTGTCACTTGCAGGCTTTACATTGCATTATTTAGAACCATAAATCTTCTGCTCAATCCAGATATCGCTTCGAAGATTTGTGGGAATTGGTAGATATTATTGCAGATATCCAGAATATTGCAGATATACAGAATATTACAGATAAAGGAAGGGAAGATAAGTATAGAATGTATATATGTTGATTAGCCATTAGTTAGCTGTAATAGTAGAAAATGGCTATGATGCACTAGAAGATGACTCAGCAATGGATTTAAAGATAGGTCCCTTAATCACCAAAACCATTGTCTTTTTAAGGGATCTCTCTTTCTGCTTCTCCCTTTTCTACATAGCCAATGTCTGCTTCAAAAATTATTAGAAACAAATATTTTGGTCATTCCCCTGCGCTTCAAGGGCAAGCAGGCAATGGTTAATGGTTGGTGGAGACAGGCTGTCTGTAGTATCAACACTCTTTCACCAAGTAGACAACTTCAGTTACTCAGCAGTGCAAACAGATTTTGAATCCACTACCTTTCACACAGAGATACAATACAGTCCCTTATCCACCCAAATAAATAGGCATTCACACTTCGATACATTGCTGGGTTTCATCATGGATGGAAGTGCTAAACTTTTGGTAGCCTTCCCATATGATACATTTCAGCCAACTAATATGAAACAATATTTCAAACAATGGTGAAGGTAATATATAACCTCTCAGATCTCACCCAAAACCTGTAAAATTTACTTTTTCTTTAAAAAGGTTTCCACTTGTACTACCTACGTGTTGAAAAACTCAGTATATCACCCACTTGTCATGTCAGTCCTGGAGACATTACACAGCATCTCCTATGCTGTTAGTCTATTGTTTGACTGAAGTTTATAGATTTTTTAAGGGATTTATATGATAGTGTTAATGATAAAAATACAGAACTTAGATGATCATGCATCATAAGAACTACCATGGTCCTTACGACTGCCCTAACACAGTTGTAAGATGACTTTTACTTATTGAAGAAGATAAAAATAACAACTGGAGGCATAACAGTATGAAGAAGACAGAAGAGTGACTTTGAATGCTTCCCACACCATTTCATATCCCTTACAATGTGATCCAGTAAAGAGAATGAGGTATATTGCAAATGAGTTCCATAGGAGGATTATTTTTATCCAGAGCAATTTTAATTAAGCAGTCAAACCTACATGTCAACTTCCAAACATCAACAGCATGCAATATTCCATTTATGTTATATGTTCTTGCAAAAGACTGAAAGGAAAGGTAACTAAAACAGTGAATCTTTGATCCTTTAATGATGAACCTTAAACTATGGAACAGAAAATTTAAAAACAAGAAAATATAACCATTGACTACCTCTGGCCATTCTCCAACAAGACCTTCAAGAACCATTTTTGCAGCTTGCAATCCAAATGCGTTGTGTCTGGCCACGTTCAACAGACCACATGTATATTCACTTTGAAATCTCATCAGATAGCGTACAGCCTGGAAAAAGAATTCACATGAAAAGTGTTTGAGATATGAGAATGGGAAGCATAACACTGAGCGAAACACAAAAGAGGATATGTAGCCCATATAATGTTGTAACTTTAAACCATTCATGGTTTCCTCCATGATACAGACATTGAGAAGTTGTAGTCTTGATGCAACTAAAGTATAGGCAACTTGGGAATCATTAAAAGCTGTTTCATGTACATTATGTGTCAAACTGTAGCAATTGAAAAGAAGATTCATCTATGGAACTGCAAATATAGAGAAACAGAAAGAAGACAGAAAGAAATAGGGAAAAGCCATCAAGGTTCACTGACTCGGATTTTTTATGCAACTCAGATAGCTCAAGAGTCAACTTAGGGAGTCATGACACTTTTTATTTTTATTTTTTAAAAATAAAAGAGATTTAAAAAAAATTACACATAGTATTTTAGCTTAGGTATTGTCCATTTTCTTGATAAATATAAGTATTTTGTAATATCATAACTTGAAAATCCAAAAATAAATTATACAAACTACTAATACTCTAATACCATAGCAAGGTAGATGTAAGTAATTCTAAATTCTAAAGCACAAACAAAAGTAAAAGTAAGACTATTAGTCTTAACATAAAAAGTACATATTTTCAACATAAGCACAAAAGAAAAATACCATCCAATTTCCAAGGTCTAGGTTTTAGAATTTAAAATTTAACGTCTGATCTTCGTACCACTTCACTTTGTCTTCATTCTTCCAAGTTCTTTACTCTTTCTTTCCTCTAGGGTTTTAAATGTATTTGAGAGCTCACTTATTGAAGACTTGAGGAAAGAAACCTTAAACCCCCCCCACCAAAAAATAAAAGAGTTTTTTATTGTGTTACAATTTGGCTTTGGGTCATTTTAAGGTTTACAAGACTTGGCTGAGTCACATGAAGTGGTCCGAGTCAAATGAGTTTATCATGTTATCAACTTAGCTCAGTGAGTTAGAAAATGCGGATATCATGACCAAGATGATGATTGGGCCATGCACAGAGTTACTTTAGTCACTCTTTTATTTTCTTTATGTTATTTGTGTCTCATGTAAAAGGAGGGCATAAAATTTTAAGGGTATTTTATTCATTAGGGGACTAATAGGGTATTATTTGTCTTTAACTTAAGTTGAAGGTTATTTTGATATTTATTACTGGGTTAGGAGGGGTATTTTGGGGCAATGCCCTTTATTTTGTAATGACCTAGCCGTGGGGGAGTATTTATAACCCATGGTTGGTTTTTTTATAAATTCATGCAAGTTTGGATAAAAAATGAGTGTTTCTTCTTCCTCAAGCTCATGGTGGCAGCTGAAGAACCAAAATCCTGGAATGGGTCTAGGGTTATACGTAGTTTAACGGTTGTGGTAGATGTCATTCCCTTCTCCTTGGGTTAAAGGTCTTCTTCCTACTTGGTCTTTATATATATTTTTTGTTTTCTTAAGATGTTTTGCTTACTGAAAGTGAAGTTCTTACACAAGAATCAACTCTAGTGATAATGAAGTTTGAATCAATCCAACACTTATAGGAGGTTTTCTAGGCCAGGCGACACCTATAGTAGCAAACACCATTTGTTCTTTGCTGTTTTGAACCAGATTTTGCAAGATATAGCAGCACCAAGCGTGACTACAACACCTTGAAGTGGTTTAATGAGATTGGATCTCATCTCCTTACAACCAAAGGTTTAATTGATTTGATTCTTCTCTGGTGTTCTAGGAACCTACACGATCCCCTTTGAAGTAGCTAGCTATTGAAAATTTCAAGTTTCAAACGTGGTCCATCTAATTTGCTCTAGGCTAGGCCTGAAACAGGGGAAGAAAGCCATCTAGAAAGATTTGTCACTGCTCTCTCATAGTACCTCTTTTAATCGATTGGTTTTCTCCAGGCTGTTATAGACTTACAGACGATCCATCCTATACAAGTCTTTCTCTTTCTTTCGTTGATTTGAAGCTATTCCAAGGAGCTGAACACACCCCAAGCGTGAATACCTCCTGTAGAAGTGATTTTACAAGATTGGCTTATACTCTCTAACGGCCAGGGCTTTGCAAAGAGGATTTT
>JAOXJP010280303.1:0-19545 GCA_025762735.1 Platanus orientalis | reverse complement strand
GTTGGGATAAGGCTGTTTGTTGTTGTTGTTGTTGTTGTTGTATATATATATATATATAAGGACCAAAAGCACAAAGAGAGCACCGAGAAGGTGCCAAAACAAACAACAGAACAACAACAACGAAGGAACAAAAACAACAACCAACAAAATAGGAGGCTAAATAGATGGACTCCAAAATTTTTATACCAATCCTCTAAGTCGAAATCCCTGGAAGAAGATCACCAATCAAAAATCTTCCTAACCACCACAATGGTCAAAGCTAGAGAAGAGAAGATGCCCTCAAAGATTCTTCTGTTCTTCTCCTTCCAAATCCCCCAACAAAAACTCATCGGACAAAGATACCAAATGGAGTTTTGGAGTACCCTTCAAGTCTCCGATGCGCCACTCAAAGACAAGGTCCTTGAAAGAATAAGGGAACACCCACGGAACATGCAGCTTAATGAGGAAGAATTGCCAAACTGAGTCAGCCATCGGACAATGAATAAAAAGGTGGTCCACTGATTCTTCCTCCCCCATAACATATTACATATGTTAGTTAAGTTCCAACCTCTACTTGTAAGATCGTCCAGGGTAAAAATCTTATCCAAGAAAAAAGTTCTACATGAAAAAATTGACCCTCGACAGAATGAGAAGCCTCCAAATACTCTTGTGAGGAAAGTTATCCGAGTGAAAGTTGATAAGGCCACCATAGAAAGATTTAGTATTAAACACCCCTTTCAGACTCAGACTCCACCCCACGAATCGAACACCCCAAGGTCCGGATAGGCCCCATGCAAGCACCCCAATAATCTAGCTCTCCTAAAGCTCCCAATCATTAAGATTACTTCTGAGGAGAGCTCCCAATCATTAAGATTACTTCTGAGTCTCGGACACCACCCACCCCCTTCCCCAAACTCAGAATTCTCTACCATCGACCCCGCATTATTCACCACCGGATTGTAGATACCATTAAACTCCACCTTAAGAGGGACATCCCCATGCCACTAATCCTCCCATAAACAAATGTCCCTCTTCAACCATAGCTTAAATCTAATATACTTCTCAAACTCCCTCTTACAAAAGACGATAGGACAACAAACCAACTTCCAATCCACTGAATGGTATTTCCTCCCCTCCATCACATCGTTTCACAAAATATTCCGGAAGCATTTTTCAATCACATTGGCAGTTGAAACAAGGATAGTAAACAGGGAGAGGAATAGTTAGGGATGCTGGCAAAGGAGCTTTTGATTAATGCCAGCCTGCCCCCTTTGGAAAGCAGAGAAGCTTTCCAAGAGTCAAGCTTCTACCTAATCCTCTCAACCACCGGCTCCCACACCAAGCTAGACTTAAATTTTGCCCCTAACGGTAAAGCTAAGATAAGACACAGGCAAACTGTCAATCCTACAACCTAGAATGGAAGCTAAGGCCAAAGGTTTGAGACCTCACCCACTTGGAAGATCTCACTTTTGGCGAGCTTAATTCTCAGCCCCGACACCGCTTCAAAGCAACATAAAACACATCTCAAGAAACCCACTTGATTAACCTTTGCATCATAGAATATCGTTGTATCATCTGCAAACTAAGGTGAAAAATGGGCAACCCCTCTCTCCCAACCAAAAAACCCTTGATACATCCCATCAGAAGTTCTCTGAATCATTCTAGAAAACATCTCAGTAACCATAATGAATAGATAAGGAGAGGGGACCACCTTACCTGATCCCTCTGGAACTCAAGAAATACCCCTTCTAAGAGTCATTCAACAAAATTGAGAAAGAGACCAATTTCACTCACATCATCCAATTTCTCTACATCGTACCAAAACCCATCCTACCCATCATATAATCCAAAAAGATCCAATTTGCGTGGTCATAAACCCTTTCAAGATCTAATTTTCACTAAATACCATTCCTACCAGACTTAACCCTATCATCCACATTTTCATTGGCCACAAGAATATCATCCAGAATATGTCTAACCCTCAAAAACGCCCATTGGGAATTAGAAATAAGACTATTCATCACCAATCGAAGTCTAGAAGCAAGCACCTTAGCAATTATTTTATACACACCACTAAGAAAACTAATGGGGTGATAATCTTGAATTTCCTTAACCCCCTACTTCTTGGGAATGAGCATAATGAAAGCGTGACTCAACTTCTCATAAAACTATTCAGAGAGGAAGAATTCGTCAAAGACCTACATCAAATAATATTTAACAATATCCCGACACCTTTGAAAGAAAATAATAGAGAGCTCATCAAGCCCAAGCGCCTTATCCCCGATCATATCCCTAATCACACCATGGATTTCCTCTTCCGAGAAGGGTCTTTCCACGTTATTCTCCTCCAACTCTGAAAGACAATCAAAGGGCATACCATCCAATAGAGGCCTAAAAACAACATCCTCCATGTACAAAGAGTCGTAGAAAGAAGAAATTTCCTTCTTAACAGGACCAAAATCTTAAACCCATTCCCCATTTACCTCTAGACCCGCAATGGCATTATTAGCTCTCCTAGTTGAAGCCATCTTGTGAAAGAATTTAGTATTCCTACCCCCCTCCTTTAACCACTAAATCCAAAATATTTATGGGGCCTAATAACTTGGCCAACAAGCCAAGAAATTGTGGCAACCAGAGAGTATATAGTTTAGAGGATTCATATTAGTTTAGAAGCTTAATTAGTTTATGAAAGTTTAGTCAATATTGAATCTTAGTCTCTTAGAGTCTAGGGATTTCTTTAGCCATGTAATGCTTATTTAAAAGCCACATAAAATTAATAAAATAAAAGGGCAGTCCCAGTGCACAAGGTTCCCACCATTGCGGGGTGATCCAGGCAGGCTGATGATGTGCAGGCTAAGCTCCCTAGATGATTGCCCAATAGAGCAAACCATCGAATACCTACAAAAAGAGGGGGTGGAGTTTAGGTGAGTCACCAGTGTGGTGCCAGCCTAAGACCCTCCAATGGTAAAGTTGTGTTTATTCTTTATGGAATGGTATAAAAGCTTTTTAAAAATGAATTTCATCCTACCTTGGAGAGTCATGTGAGCTCTTCTTATAGAGTTAAGGTAGCACTTGGCTAAAGATCATTTCCCTGATTTTCGGGATGGGAGAGATTCCTACACAAGATTATTGGCTAGCCTTCCAAATATGTCGTTGAGCCGCGCTTGATGGTTGGCTGTTTCTAAACATGGCTCTTGCTAGTTGGTCATTCTGGATCTTTAGCTTGAATTTTGGCAAGGATCTTGTGACTATTAATATCCTTCCCTATTCACTAAAATGATGTCAATGGTTGTGGCGAGATGTCGTTCTTCCGTAAGGTCGGGCAATTTTGCCAACCCGAGCTTCAATCGGTCTTACCATCCCAAGTACTCATGACCGACCTCGTTCCTGAGCTAAGAGGGTACTCGGCCCTGGCCTATCAGTTTCCCCCCAATTCCCGAGTTAGGTCTCAACCTGACAAAGGAAGTTAGAGTCGTTGCTTAATAGAGGTGATGACGTGTCTCGTTGCGCCTGACGGATACCTTTTTCAAGAAGTGTTGGGGGTGCATTTATTGTGCCGTACATGGGGTGATGAAATCAAAGCGTCACTTCAGTTGTCACGTTAACATGCGCATGTCGGCATCGATGATCCAAATTCAACGGTCCAAAATCGGACAGCAAAGATTGCTCCGCACTTGCAATAAATAGGGTTTTGGCGGGCCATTGCCCCCCATTTGAAACTTCTCCAAATTCATCTTCTTCCTCCTGCAATCGTATTCTCCGACGTCTCTAGTGATTCTCCACCATCTATCGATCTTTTCCAATGGTTGCTGACCTTTATTCGTTGTTGGTGCTCATTTCCCTAGTCAGACTTCTTTTCTCTTTCCGATACACACCTCTGTCATTCCTTATTTCTCGTTTTTGCTCTTCTTTTTTCTTTTCTTTCTTTTTGGTTTTCAGGGTTAGGAGCATTCTTAGTCCAGACTCCTTTTTTTCGTTTTTCTGTCCCTCTGGTGGCACTAGATCCCACCAGAGTTCCATTAGGCTTCCATCTGGTCCATCTCTATTCTTTCCTCAAAGTTCTACAATCTCCTCCCGACCCGAATTTCATTCCCTACGACCTTTCTTTCCCAAGTTTTGCTTTTTTCTAAGCTCCTCTCGATCGTGGGTCCATCAACTTAGGTCATCTACATCCTTGGTAGAATGGATTCCCTTGAAGCAATGTTCGAATCAATAGTCATGGGATCCCTCACCAAAAATTAAGCTGAAGATCCAAAACGACCAGCGAGCAGACGTCATGTTTGGAAACAGTCAACCATCAAGCACGGCTCAACAACATATTTGGAAGGCCAACTGACAATCTTGTGCCGGAATCTCTCCCATCCCCGAAATCAGGGATACTATCTTTAGCCAAGTGCCACCTCGATCCTATAAGAAGAGCCCATAGAACTCTCCAAGGTATGATGAAATTCATTCTCAAAAATCCTCTACACCATTCCACAAAGAATAAAGACCCGACTTTACCATCAGAGGATTTTAGGCCCGCACTACACCGGTGACCCACCTAAGCTCTGGCCCCCTCTTTTTGCAGGTATTCAGTTGCTTGCTCTACTATCCGGTCATCTAACGAGCTTGGCCCGCACATCATCAGCCTGCCCGGATCGTGCCTCATCAAAGATGAATTAAAAAGGTGAACACGTGTGTGTGGTGTTTTGGGTTGCAACCCAAGGGAAAGTTTCCCTCCTTAGGGGTAGAGTCATTGGACTCCCCTTCCCCTCTTCTCTCTCATTCTTCTCTCCACGAGTGAGATAGGTAACTCTTCTATCTCTTCTCTCTTTTCTACTTTTCTTCTTTCTTCTTCTTTTCTCCTGATCTACCCTAATGTTTTCTATAACAACCCTTACATTCCTCCTATGCTTTCTCTGTAACAGTCCCCTTCTTTCCCCACTGTTCTTCCCTAAACAGTCCCACAATTACACCCAATTCCAGCTCATGGTTTACCCACCTACCTGTTCTTATTTCAGTCATTGTTGGATCCTTTTCTGACTCACGAACAGCTCACTTATCTATCCCAACCCAGCCCTTGAATTGACCCTGCTGCAGACCAAAACAGTCCACTGTTTGGCCCTTACCAAGCCTGCAAACAGCCCCTATTCTGATCCCTTTACAGCCCACTGTTGCGGCCTCTTCCATCCCCAAACCAGAACCTTCCTCCCCAAATATCAACCTATGTATTTGGGCCATATCACCCTCTGTTGTAACTTCTATCAGGCCTATTCTGAACCCCAATAAGACTCAGATTAGCACCTTTAAATAGTCCTTTGATTGGTGCCAAAGCAGTCCTACAGAACCTACTTTGTCTTTCTCCCATTAACCTGAAACCTACCCCCATGTGTCCCTTGGTTACAGCCTATAACCTGATCTTCTTCAGTCCTAAAATCAGCCTTCTTCTCGTCTTTAATTCAGCCAACACGTGTGGCCAATCTTCCGCAGAAGATCTGCTCTCCCTTTGGCTATTATCCTGCATCAAAAAGCTTGATGTAGCATCCATAGCTTGGTTGGACAAGAGGTTCCCTTTGTAGAAGCCCAAGCCAAAACTAAAAGAGCCTAAGCACTTCTAGCCATGGGGGGTTGGAGTACTTTCTTTTGTCTTTTATGTAATACGGTCAATAGTGTCACTGTCTTTTGTTAGTTTTTGTTTAGGGGTATGTGATTGTAATAAGATTGCAAAGCCAGGGGTTATTTGTGGGTATACAAGCCTAGTCGCCAGCCCCTATTTTTGTCTTTTAGTGGCCACCAAAGTCAAGCAATGGGACCCACTAAAAGGGTGGTCAACAGCCTAGTATGTCCCTTTTTAATTTAGGTATTTTAAGTTCTAGGAAAGTGTGTTTTAGGAAATTTAAGTTTTAGGAAACACATAGGCTACAAGTATTAGGAGTTTTATTAGTTTCTATTATTAGAGACTTTTATTATTTATTTGTAAGCCTATTTAAAGGAACGCCCTCCCCCATATTTCTTAGTGAAGATTAATACAATTTTGTGTTTGAATTGGAGGTTTCCCAAGTTGGTCGTGGACCAAGGTTCTCTCCTCCTCCCTATCTCTTATTCTCTCCATTTTCCCAACCCCACGATCCTTTCTTCTTCCCTCTTCTCTCTCCCAGCCACATGACCTCACTTCCCACTTCTCCACTTCCTCTCCTCCTTCCTCTATCTTCATCATCAATCTTCTTCTTCCTTCTATCCCAACAAACTTCTCTTTTTTCTATTGAATTCTTTGCTGATTTTATCACTGGTTTAGAAGTACCAAGATGCTGGAAAATCTCAAAATTCTGCAAAACTAATACCACACGATTGGAGCTCTATAATCCCCACTCATGGAAATCGCAGGCTCCAAATTCAGGTACAATCTTCTGATTTAATTAGGCAATCTTAATCTTTCTATTCCCTTATTGAATTTAAAAACTCTATTGTTATTTCTTGATCAAATTCTCTGTTTCTGTGGTATAATTCTAATGTACATTGACATTTTTTCTAATCAGGTTTTTTTTGGGTCACTCACCCTGAAAATTACACCCCTCTATATTCCCCTTTTCCACCTTCTCTAATCCCTAGTAGGTTATGTACAAAAGCCCTAAGTTTTCCCTTATTTTCCCCTCTTACTATCCCTCTAATTATCAAAGATTCTCTGCTGTTTGCTGAAAACTCCATTAAAGAACCTTAGTTTTTCTAAAATTTGAATGTTTGACTATTAAACATTGTCCAAATCAGTTGAAATTTTAATCCTAGGCCCCTTGACAGAAGCACTACTGATCTGGAAAGTTTCATAAGATTTTGACACGTGGTAGGGATATTTTGGTAATTTTCACCAAATCTGCCATAATTACTATTTTGCCCCTAATCCGAAATTAAGTTATTTTATTTTCTGAGTTATTTTTCTGCAAGTTACAACTGTTCCCTGCATTGTTCCGCATCAAAGCTGTGTTTCTTTTTTCTCTATAGATGCGACTCTTATGCAGTGTGTTCCATGGTGTTATAAACTGGCAAGGCTCCACCCAACAAAACATTCTCTCTCTCTCTCTCTCTCTCTCTCTCTCTCTCTCTCTCTCTCTCTCATATCAATCCCCTATTTCTTTACTTTCCTTTTCTTAAAATCTTCTGCTCCCGGTCCAGCCTTTATACCTTCCCCATAAAACCCTAAATTTCCCATACATCCATCCGTCTTCCTACCACTAACCAACCTAATTTTCCATATTATAATCCCACTGAAGCACTAAATCTCACCTTCAGTTCCAGCCACTAAAAACATTGGTAAACTTGAATCCATGACCTAAGCATTCATAACTTCCAGTCTTCTTGAAAGTTACCACTTAACCCTGTAAGACCCCTAACCAAAGGCCTTAAGTACCAACTAAGTCTCAATCCTAATTCTCTTGGCCCCAAAAAGACTAAACCCTGCTATCCAGCAACATTCTTGGTATCAAAGCTCCTATTCTATAAACCCCTCTAATTTTTTTCTCTTCTTTTTTATTTAACTCTGCCTTTCCTAGTCTTGCAACTTAACAATCTCAAAATCTTCAATTCAGCAGCATTAATCTATGTTAAAATAATATCATGGTCACCCAATATTTTTCTCCATAAAGCATAGTGATGCGGAAGCAAAGGTGAGGCCCACACTTAGCCTTAGTGGGGTCCACACATGGAGCGATTTATAGAATATGCAATGTTATATGGTTTAATAAGGGTCTTATAGGGGGGTAACACTTATTTTATGTGTCCATGTAATAAGGCCAATAGTGCCAACTGCCAAGATGTTGGTTGTTTTAAAAAGTAATCCCGTTTTTATGTTTACCCCACTTTTTCAAAGGTCAAAACTTATCGTTTTGGCTTATTTTGCTGCAATTAAATAGGTTATTTAATTACCTTTCTAACGAGACCAAGATTGCGCAAATCCGATGTGATTTGGCAAAGTTATGACCAAATTAATAAGGGGGTGTCAGTAAAAAGGGGAATAGTATTTTTTTATAAAATTTTTAGTTTTAGTTGTTTTAATTTTAGGAAAATAAGTTTTTTCGTTTTATGTTTTAGAAAACTTTGTTAGCAAATTTAGGATTTTAAAAAGTTTCCTATATTAGCAAGTTTTTAATTGTTTAAGGTTGTAAGCCTTTTTAAAGGCAACCATTCCCCATAATTTTACAATGAATGAAGAAATTGATGAATAAAGAATTTTTTTGCTTTCTAACTCTTTGCTAGTATGTTATTCCTTTATGAAGCCTAAAAACTAGGAATGGTTTTCCCCAATGGTGGATTCCTTAGGTTTATTCAAGCTTGGTGGAGGCCAAAATCCCCTATTTTGGGTTTGGAAAAGCTTCAAATCAGGTCCTTATCTTTTCTTATTTCCATTACATCACTTTGAATTGTATTGATATTCTTGGCCATCAATCTACATTATCTTTGGTATCATCTTTATTGTGCTGCATCAATTTTGGTATCAGAGCCAAGTTCCAACTAGTCCCTATTTTGTTGGGTTCCTTGGGAGTATTCTTTCAACTACTTCAATCTAGTTGTAATCCCAACAAATATTGGATGGTTTGATTTATTTGCAAAGTCTTATAAACCCTAACATTTTAGAAAAGGGTCTAAACTTTGAAATTTTGGGAAAATGGCTTAAACCCTAAAATTTTGGAAAGGACCCTAAACCCTAAAGTTTTGGAAAAGACCCTAAAGCAAAAGCTGTATGTAAAAGGAAAAATTGTTGGCTCATTCTTTTTCCTAGTTTTGGACTAAACCCTTAAATTTTTTAAAACAAGGCCCTAAAAATTATGGAATTCCTAAAAAGATTATACGGTTCTTCTAGTGAACACTGAGTTTATTTTCCTTTCTGCGAAGACAACTAAAATAGTGATTAGTGTGTCTGGAGTGATCAGAACCTTATCTCTACATCTTTTGTTGAAGAGCTCCTACAAGATCCAGAAAATCTAAAATATTGTGGATATGTTAAGGACCGTGTTGCTCTTATTTAGTTCCACCACAGAAGAGACTATTTCGATATTATCGAATGCCTAGTGTGTGATTTCCCCTTAACTAACACACTAATGATTTTAGGCAGGCGATGGATTGAGGAAAGAAAAGTTCATTTTAATAAGGAAACTCAAGTGTTACGACTTATTAACCATGACGTATGGTATTGTCTCCGACTCAAGCCTGCTAAGAATGTGCCATTAATTGTAACTGAAAGAGTTCAGAAGTCCACAAATAAGAATACTGAAAAGAGTATCGATGCAGTTAAGAAAAAGCCTAAGATAGAATCCAGTGAAAACCCAAAGTTGTCTAATGAAGAATGCAAGCCCACAACTAGTGTGGAGGGTGAGGATCTTGTTGCGGAAATTATTGAACAGGCTAGTGCTGATGTTTCGAATGTGATAGATAAGCCAATGGTGATACAGGATACATGTGATGTTACCTTAGTTCCTGATCAACCCAAAGTTGCTACTCCTAACTCTAAAAGGTTGGAATCTGAAGACACATCTTCATCCGACACAGAACCAAAGCACCTTATAGTAGTCACATTATTTGATGAGTCAGATATTGGAGACATTATCCAATCATGTACAGATTCACAACCACTTGTAGTTTTTTCACAGTTACATGAGCCCGAGATAGTTACACATGAGGTATCTGAGGATGAGTATTATAAGATTTTTTTGCTACCAACTACTTATCAAAAGATAAATGTGTGGAATATAAGGTTTACCCAACATCAGATACTTGCAAGAAGACAAGTTTACATCATAACTTGGTTTTTGACGGTTTCGGTATATGGACTTGGGGTTTGAGCTTTCCAATTATGCTGATTATCTCCCTTTATAAAACTCGAGGTAGAGCTTTTTCAAACAAGAGGGGTTTGATGCAGACATTAGAGCAAGGTGGGGCCCACACTTGGTCTTGGTGGGGTCTACATATGGAGCGATTTATGAAAGATGCAATGTTATATGGTTTAATAAAAGTCTTATAAGGGGGATAACATTTATTTTATGTATCCATGTAATAAGGCCAATAGTGCCAAGATGTTGGTTGTTTTTTAGAGTAATCTCCTTTTTATGTTTACCCCACTTTTTCAAAGGTCAAAACTTGTCGTTTTGGCTTGATTTTGGTGTAATTAGATAGGTTATTTAGTTTCCTTTCTAACGAGACCAAGTTTGCGCAAATCCGATGTGATTTGGAAAAGTTATAACTAAATTTATTAAAGGGTGTCAGGAAAAATGGGAATAGTGATTTTTTTTATAAAGTTTTAAGTTTCAATTGTTTTAATTTTAGGAAAATAAGTTTTTTAGTTTTATGTTTTAAAAAACTTGACTAGCAAGCGTAGGATTTTAAAAAGTTTCCTATTTTAGCAAGTTTTTAATTATTTAATATTGTAAACCTATTTAAAGGTAACCCCTCCCCATAATTTTACAATGAATGGATAAATTGATGAATAAAGAATTTCCTTGCTTTCTAGCTCTTGGCTAGTGTGTTCTTCCTTTATGAAGTCTAAAAACTAGGAGTCGTTTTCCACAAAGATGGATTCCTTAGGTTTATTCAAACTTGGTAGAGACCAAGATCCCCTGTTTTGGGTTTGAAAAAGCTTCAAATCAGGTCTTTATATTTTATTTTTCTCTTTTCTTGTTTCCACTACATCACGGTGAATTTTATTGATACTCTTGGCCATCATTCTACATCATCTTTGGTATCATCTCTATTATGCTACATCACATAGTTGATCATATATTTTTATTTTTTTATTTTTTTGAGAAAAAAAGAATATACTAAAAAAAAAGGAAAATAGAATTAAAGAATTTACAGTTGATTGCATTATTTGTCTTATGGAATTTTTCTTTAATTGACTACTTTGCGTGTGGCTCTATATATGATCCCATTGAAAATGCAATTCATATAATCGACCCGAGTTTGACTTATTTTACAACCCTTGGACTCCAAGGCATCCTTCTATAGTTCTAGTTTTGCATTTTATCCCCTCTCTATTAAAATCAACAAAACCACATGGTCAGAAAACAATGTACTCCAAGAGACCCACTTTCGAACATGAGCAACCAATCTGTCTATAACCAATACAAAAGATACAGGCTCAGGGCAACTACTAGTGTAAACCCACTACATCTGAAAACTAGTATCTCTCTCCACAAATTGTTCTCATGCTCATTAGCACTCAATCATACAAGAACTTGATAATATCTATTATTTTTTTCCTTGATACCAATCAACTTATCTCTCCAGGAATGCTATTTTATAGTTCCACCAAATCACAAAAGAAAAATAGAGAAATTATAGGTCACCCACATATTATTCCATGGTTTTGTAACTTCTTTATTAATTTATTTGTTTTTGGAGAATTGTTACTAACATCAATTGTTAGGCCACATATTCATGTTTCCATCAACCCAAAATTGTCACGCTTTCTATTTATGTAGATATGATTTTCAATCATGCTGTGACCAAAATTATCATCTTTTTATTATTTTACAAAAATATACAGTTACCATTTAGCCTTACTAATATCAAAAAATAACAGAATGTCAGTAAATAGGGTCAGAGAATCACAATATCATATCTCCAAATATAAAACCATGTCAAACATGCCTCAGTTTTCAGTCCAATTTAATTGATAAAAATTACTAACTCTTCCAAGATAAAACCATTAAAAGTGGATCAAATCTCTTACATACTACCCTATGATTTAAAATAACATAGCCGCTGGTGCAGCAATGATAATTACAAATTGAGAGACTTCTGAATTGGACAAAAAGTGAGTATCTTATGAAGCTATGTTTCTTCAATATCGAATTTAAAGAATGATTGTCTGAGATGACAACTCTATAGGCGTGCCATTGATTGACACATGATGTGTTTTTGAATTCGGTGTCTCTTTTTGGGCACCTACTTTTTCAACTGAACACTTTTTTTAGACATTTTTAACCACCAGCACAACACATGTCAGCATATAATTCACCATAGACACCACAAAGACATTTTCATCACAGAACCTTTTCCTCCAATTTAAAAAAGCATGATAACACCATAGTCATAACCTGTGAAGGGTCATGTCAAAATTACCGAAGAGCATGTCTGGTTTGGAGAAAAAATTAACAGTTTTGCTTTTTGTCTCTCCAAAATCAGGATTAATTCCAGGAAGAATCTTTGAACTTTTACTTTGAATTGTCACATCATAAGCCAAAACAACTCCATCGAAGACATCACTGAATCTGCAGAAGGAAAACTATATATCCAGTCACTGAAACCTCATACAAAAATTACCATTATCTATAGTCACATACAAAAAAGGGCAGTTTTAGTGCACGAGACTCCTGCCACTGCAGGACCTGGGGAACATCATATGTACGCAGCCTTACCCGTTCAAGCAGAGAGACTGTTTCTGTGACTTGAACCCATGACGCCCAGGTCACAATGGAGCAACCTTATCGATGCGCCAAAGGCCACCCCCGTCTATAGTCACAAACCTGAGAGCAAAAATTTGTCAATGCAACAGACCAATTTATCTGGAGATGTCACTTCATCATATGTTGGAACTACTAATGCAAACCTCAAATTCAAACCCGCTAATTCAATATCCAACTTTGGAAGAATTCTTAAACAATGCACTCAATAAGATCCACAAAAGCATAGAAAGATGTCCGTCTAGTGTTTATTCTTGGCACAGCAGGAGGGAATCTGTTAGCCCCCAACATGTGATTGCAACTTCATGTCAGTAGGTTACAGCATTCTTACTAACTGAAAGCTAAACCGGGACAAACTAATCCATTGACTGCCCCTGCACAATTACAATCTTTGGTGTGAAACTAATTTACACTGGTTCATAACACCAATTTTATGCAAGTTCCACTTTTGGGTTATTAAATCTCAAACCTTCAATCAATTGCGTTCTTAGTTTTCAGTTTCTCAATCCAAGCCCATCAATTGAAGAATGACCAAATAAATTCAACCGGGGGTGCATAATTCTTAGTTCTACTCCTGGTCCATTAAGTCATGCTATGCTTCCAATTTTAGCTGACAAGGTAATTTATGGCATCACAATACATGAGAATAATTTGTACACACTTCTATACAAAATTTAAAAAAAAACTCTTCAAAATACTGTAGGAAGCAAATTACATGAAGTTAGCCATCTTGGAACGGTACCCATGCAACAGCTGGTTATACCACTATGGGAGTGACTAAACCAGTACTGCTTCAAAGCATGGGTTAGGGGACTACAATCTGTAACCAACAACACAGACCTGGTAAACTTGTCTTTCCACATGTTTGAGCAAATGACCTCCCATGTAAGGAGTGGTGGCACAGACAACTCTTCTAAGAAAGCATTGGCATAGCAATCTGTTTCCTACAGAACTGAAAAGGTTAATCTACTAATACTATTTATAATTAGGTAGAGAAACCGCAATCAGACATTGCACCACATTGAACTTGTCTTCCTTGATCTTGAACCCATTTTTATGTGTTTTTCCTTTATCTAGAACTTCACGAGGTACTACCACCAAGACCACTACTTAAATTAGGCACAGGATCATATCCAGCAGATGCTGAAGGAAAACACTCCAACATCTCTGGTGTGTTTGACACCTATCCTATGAAATGGTAATGGACTGAGAAGAAGTAGTGTTGGCCGGTCCTGTTACCGATCAATGGGACAGGTATCAACACATCAGAGATGCTGGAGTGTTTCCTCCGGCATATGCTGGATACAGTCTTGTGCCCTTAATTTTTCTGTTTCAAGATATAAGACCCCAATATTGACCATAACAACCATTCAACTCACATTCATGTGATGAAAGATTGTTCTAAGTGAAAATTATAAATCAAGCAAATTGAACATCTTGAGTTTTTTTTTTTTTGGCAATGGTGACTAAACAACCAACTTAAAATTGCAGTCGATAATCATAACAAGTATCCCACCCCGGTTTTTCATTTACAAACATGAATTATGAATCATAGACAACCCATGTTATCCTGAAAGAGGAACTAATCAATTAGAACAACAAAGTCATCAAATCAAATTCAGTTCATACAGAGAGGAACCCTACTTGAAGAGCAATGAACTGAGCTCGCGAAGAATCGCTTGAGAAACCCTGCTTGCTTTCGATGGATGTATGTAAACAACCAAATTCGCATCAGAAACTCTCAATCCATCCATCTTAATGCAAGTAAAATCAAAGGATTATGGGTTCTCCTGTTCATGAAAGAAGAACGCATAACGACAAGTCCAGTTGCATCTAGCACGTACCGTTAAACCCCACACCTTGCGGTGTTTCCCCTTTTGTTGTCCTTTTGGGCTATGAGCCACCGTCCGCCTGGGCTTGGATCATAAGAGGAAGTCGTCTTATAATGGGTTGGGCTTGTTGGGTTCGGGTTGATTCTCTCAACCCGTCAATATAACACCCATGGTGAATTGGAGTCTGGATCTGCTGGGCGATGTTACCCAACAAATCTGCCTATACAATAAAAAATATATATCACAGCAGAAAAGAAATCAACAATCTCATGGGATTCTTCACTATATGCGAAAATTAAAAGATGTACAAGTTCTATTGTTTAAGCTCTCACCCTAGAAGTCAAACCCTTAACACTGTTACACATTCTTCCGTCCAAAGAGCTACCAACCTCCAATCTCTTTTCATATCTATCACATGGAGAAATATAAAGAGTTTTAGTTTGTGGGCGGCATGGAAAAAAGAAAGCACCCATGTATTTATTAACCACCAACTCCTTGAGGGAGCCTTATTTTAGCTGAAAACTTGGAAGATAAAAACCCAAGGATCGAACTGATCCCAATCCCTAGACCATTTTAAAGTCATGGTTGCAAGAAATGTTATGAACTTGTAACTTTACCAATTTCCTGAGACCCCTAAAATTAAATAGCTATTAAAATAATGGGACCCTGGACTTGTGGGCCTCTTCCCTGGCTTACTAGTTGCTATTTTAATTTACAGGTTTGGTTTGCATTATCCTCAAATAATACATCCATCAAACAAGATCTGCTTTCATCAAGAATTTTTTTTTTTTTTTTTTGTATTATTTGTAACGACTCAAGAAGCGGAGTGAACTTGAATTGGTATAAGCTCAAAATTGTACGGTGCACAATGTTTAAACTCTAGTAGCAAACCGCTGGGATCCACAGCCTCGACCACCATACTCATCAGCCAACTATTTAGAAACATGAACAATCAAATCTTTCTCATCAGAGTGCTAGATGCTGCAACCTCCACGATGGCATGCAACAAGCGACCTCATGAGGTGGCAAAACTGGCATCATTGGGCCCGTTGCTTGAGCACCCAAAGTGAATATTCTCCCACATAAGTGACAGATTGTAAATTTTCGTGTATCATGGAAGTGATTTCCTGTTTAGTAGTGATTTACACTTCAGTAGCGAGTTGTTGTTTATTAGCATTTCACACTTTAGCCGCGATGCAATGTTCAGAAGCGATTCACAATTAAAATTCACTAGTGATTCTCTATTTAGTAGTGATTCACGATTCACATGTTCAGTCATGGACCACAATAGTTGTGATTTGCATGTTCGGATAAATTTTCTTTTTCAAATTTAAATCTTTTGCAACCGATTCATCTGAGCATATAAGACATTGTTTTCGCACTTCTTTAACGTATTCAATATTGTAGATACAAATTTTGTACGTAAATCTGCAACATGAAAAATATGTAGCAAATTCAATAAATAAATATTTTTAATAAAGAATAGAATACAACTTTTTGATTTTTACATGTAAAAAAGTAAAACCTCTTTTTTTTTTCGACAGAATCTAAGGGCTTAAAGGCATGTTTCTTAGATTAAAGTGTTGATGATACTTAATTGTAGGGGAATCGCTTCTTTTTAAAGCTTTGCACTTTATCCAAAAAAGAGAGAAATACTGCAAATCTCACTCTCAGTGTCAGATTTGTGGTGTTTCTCTGAGATGCAAGAAGTCTTTTTCTCTTTATCAATGAACTATTGTTGATGGAGAGACTGAAAAGTATGCCTTGAATCTTCAAATCTTTGGAGAGCTTTTAGGAGTCTTCTTCTCTCTAAAGCTTCTTGTTTCAAGTATTTTGTCAAAAAGTTTCTTCTTTGTGTAAAAGGGGGGTATTTATAGATTTGGGATTAGAATCATACTAAAACCCTTAATTGGGTCTTGATTGGCTATTCCTACCCATTTTAGTCTAAAAGATTAGTTACACATTCTTTGTTTGGAGAGAAGTGCGATTTATGGAATTATTTATGTTTCAAGAGTGACATAACCTTCCTTATTTGATTTTATTCAAATCTCTCTTATATGGGTCTCATGCAAACTACTTGGGCTTGCTAATGGGCTTGAGACATGTGGGCTTGGTCTTTTGGGTTATTGTTTGAAACTCGGACCAAACCCAATGGACTTGTCCCTTCAATTAAGCTTAACTTGTAAATTTGAAATCCATTTATGACTTTTAGGTCCTTGATATGCATTTGTGATGGTGTAAGCCCCCTATTTGTAATTTTTTACAAATTTTAGGTGCCTACAAATACATCCCAACTTTGTGCAAGGGATTAAGGCCAAACTAACTCTTGACAATCTAACCCTTGTCTCTTTGTGGAGTTGCACAGTCCGACATAAGCAAATAAACCTCACAATAGCTTTGTTCAATTAAGGTCGGGTTCTTGTTTAAGTGAATATTTTAAACAAATTTAGTTCTTCAAATCTTTATAATATGCATTTATGTGGCTCTCTTCAACTATACAAAGATCTTCTCAAAAGATGCAAGTGACATCTTCTTATAAAGAGCACTGCTCTTAGGAAGAAAACCACACTAAATGGATGGTAGATATCCATCACAAATGAGAGTGTTGATCCGGAGAGTGTCTTTCTCAATGTTGGGTTAATGTCTTGAATTCAACCCGAAATATAACCTGGATAATGATCCGGAGAAAAAACCCAAATATGATTTGTTTGAAATTTTTTGACACGTATTGTTAACCCGATTTGGGGTTCATAACTGACTCGCAAAGAATAGGGTTTTGAGGGTTTATATTGGGTTTACTTAATTTTCATGCCATTGCACTGTTCATTGTAATCTATGTTTTTTAATGATACTGAAATCTCTCTTACCATTTTTTCTCATAGACGTTGGCTTCAAGCCAAACCATATAAATTGTCTTATTCTTTGTGTGATTGTTGTTTGCATTATTTCCTCTCTTTTATTTTGTTGCATACGATCCCAAAACTAGGTTTTCCACACAACACTCAAGAATCCAATAGAACTATTCCAAATGAATTTGTCTACATATTCATGAACATTGCCAAATAGTGTTACTCCCATAAGATTTGTTTGTTGGCTCACAATGCAAGAAGGGAGGATGAGATATTGCAAAAACAATATGAGAAATGTCACAGCAGTAGCTACATCTTCAACCTCAAGAACTTCTTACATTGGAACTGTTCTAACTCACTTATTCACTCTCTGGATTTCACCAACACTTCAAGCTAGTTCAAAACTTTATCATCTCTCAGAATTTTAAGCAAAGTTACCACTATTGACTAGGTTTCACTCCCACACTTATATAGAGATTTTTTTGTTTAATGAATCACACTAAAATTGAAGGGAAAATTTTACAAGACTAATCATGCTTTATGGAGCAGAATGTTGGGCAGCCAACAAACAACACGTACATAAAGTGGATGTGGCTAAAATGGGGATGTTGATATGAATGAGTGGCGAGACTAGAGGATAAAATTAAGAATAAATTCATTCGTGAAAGCTTAGATGTAGTGCTAATAGGTGATAAAATGAGGGAAAGTAGATTGAGATGGTTTGGTCATGTGCAACGAAAACCAATGACTACGCCAATGAGGAGTGAGACAATGGAAGTCGAAAGTGGTAGAAAGACAAGAGGAAGGCCAAAATTGACCTGGTTTGAAGTAGCAAGGAGAGACATTGTAGCTTGTAATTTAAAGGCAGCCCTAAATAGAGTAGAATGGTGGAATATGATTCGTGTAGCCAACCGTAATTAGTTGGGATAAGACTGGTCATTGTTGTTGTTGTTGGTGCACACCTATATAGCACCTCGGATTTGGTGTGACCCCTTAATAATTGACTAAGGTCAAGACCTCCCAACTTTGTACAAGAGATTTAGGATAAGCTAAGTCTAAGATACAAGCTAGCTGGGGTAGAACCCTTGCCTTTTTACGAACTGGGCAAGGTGAATAAACCTCACAATAGCTTTGCCTATTATGATCAGGTTCTTGCAAGTTCTTGTTTAAGTGAAGATTTTAAGCAAATTAGGTTCTTCAAATTTTGATAACATAACATTTATGCAGTTTTCTTCAACCATACAAAGATCTTTTCAAAAGATGCAAGTGATATCTCCCTATAGAGAGCACTGCCCTTAATAGGAATTTCAACTATAGTGTCAATTGCAGCTATGCCGCTTTGGGTTCTAAACTTATTTACATTCGAAAGTTCAAAAACCTTTCTGTAATGATATTGCAGCCATTCAGAAGTTAGTTTCTGACAAAGATAAGATGTTTTGATTCTCTAATGATTCTAATGAACTTTTAGGTCTAGATACGAGGGATTCGTACTTTTATGCTCTTAAAACCTCAAGCCCAACTTACGCTCAGCTTGCTTATGCACTTTTCTAGCTTTGAGTTGTGATTATAGAATTATAACTTTCATAATTGCCCAATTGATCCTAATGTTTCTTTTATCGGTTAACGTTCAATTAAGATTAATGGAAAATTTTCAACCGAAATCAACAATTCAACTCCAGAGGTCAAAGATTTTCTCTCGGGTCAATTCAAATTCTCAGAAAAAACTGCAACATCAATGGAACTATCAAGTTCCTCATCAAGAACCTCATCATCGTCCTCCGCAACCTAGTCCTAATACTTGGATTTTAATTAAGCCAATTCACAAGGAATTACCCTTGGATGCAGCTTTGGCAAAAGGCCTCGATTTAGAGCATTTATTGTGCAAACCTCTTATTTGTGATAGCGAGGATTACCATGTTTCCAGAAAAAGACAAAAAAAGAAAAAGAAAAGAAAGAAGCATAAGACAAAGATATAAGGAGTGTCTAATACTATTTAATCAAAGATATAAGCAGTGTCAAATATTATTTAATCCAACTTTGCAACCAGCCAATGGTGAGTAAATAACATTATTATATTGAAACTGATGGAAATTTACGTAAGACTTCAAAGATCAAAAAGAACAATATTTGTTATGTATCCATCTTCTATGGTAACCGCATGAGACATATCATATACTTATGACGCTCATAGCATATGCAAAATGGATATCACAAATTGAGCTCAACATTTTATTTTATTTTTATTATCTCTTTATAGGCAAGTGGGTCAACAATTTGTGAAGGATTTCACAAATTGATCTCAACAATTACTGGAGAAAGCGATAAAACTTTTCATCCAAACTTCAAGCTAAATAACTATTATCAAACAGCAGAGGATTTGGTAGGACAACTTAGAAAGTGGCTAAAGTTGGAATGACATCAGGGCTGACACATTAGCACGAAAAAGTGAAAAAC
>JAOXJP010280292.1:0-19545 GCA_025762735.1 Platanus orientalis | reverse complement strand
TTCTTAAAACTGTCATACAAGAGGTCTTTAGGACCTATTTATAATTTTTAAACAAATTTGAAATTAGACCAAAATACCCCTCCCTGTACGATCAGCCCCAAAAAAAAACCCTAAAAAAATCTTTTAAAAAAATTCCTACAACACTCGTGAACTTCTCCTAATTCAAATTCAACTTACTACCAACTTTTTAACTTGGCTCTAATGGCCTTATTACATCCAAAATCACTAATTAAAGCTTCTAAAAGTAGAAAATAACAAAAAACTAGGGCATTAATGGCCTGAACAGCATGTAGGTTTCTCCAAAATTTCTTTATTCTTCGGCTTAGGCTTCCAAATGGGATAAGTTCTTTCTAACCACCATAATGTTGCTGCTTCACAAATTTAAGACATGTGTCTTATGTGGGTTGTTTAGAGTTATTTAGTGAGTTGGATTGCATAGGTAATAAGGCCATTAATCCCATTAGTATGTAGGATTGTAGTTGAGGGCATGAGTGTGTAATAAAGTTGAAAAACGAAAGGGCTTTTTGGGTAAACTAGGCCTAGTTTGCAACTCATTTATTTTGTCCTCAAGTGGCCTCTAAAGTCAACAACAGGGGCCCACTAGTTGGCTGGTCAAAATCCTAAGAATCTCCCATGTTTGGTAGTTTAAAAAATTAGGAAAGTGGTATTTTAGTATGTCTTAGGATTTAGTAAAACTTAGGGAACAAGTTAATTGTCTTTTAGTAGCTTCTAATTCAAGAAAGTTTTTATTTTTTTTAAGTTGTAAGCCTATTTAAAGGCACCCTTAGCCCATGAATAAATCAGTGAAGAATAAAATCAGGTTTTGAATATTGGGTGGTTTCCCAAGGTGGCTGTGGCCCTGTTCTCTCTCTCCTCTCTTAGGATTGACGCCTACAAGGCTCCCCTACTCCTTCCTTCCACTCCCTAAGGTGCACCTGAAGGCTCCCTAACTCTCTCATCTTCTCTTTTACTACTTCCTTACTCTAATCTCATCTTCTTTTGCTCTCTAAATTCTGCAATCCCTTCCTATCAATCTCACTTTACTGTGCTATCATTATTTATCATCAAAATCAATAGCTGAAGTACAGACTCTGCAGAACACAGAGCTCCATGATTAGGTGTTCTAACCCATAACCCTATCGCAGGTATCTCCCAAAGGTAAAGTGGTCTTTACTTCAACAGTTATCTTCTGTATGTTATTCCTTAATTAATACTGAAAGTCCAGTGAAATCCCCTTTGAATTTTCTGATTCCATGATCTGCCTGATTAGACCTATTATTAATTCTGTTCAGAATTTTCCAGGTTTGTGTACTAGTAAAATCGCACCCTTCTGAAGTCCTCTTTCTTCTTCTGTCCTTGTTGGGTTTTGATCCCTTTCTGATCCCCTATTAATCCCCTAACTTTCCCCTCTGATTCCCTTCTTTTCTCCCTCTTAAAATTAAAAGATTCCTTGATTTTTCATAAAACTCTATGAATGATTTGATTTCACCCATCAAATCTTATTAGATTTCAATGAAATTTGAACTGTATGACCTCTATACACATCAGAATCTCCCCTAGAAATTTCGGAATTTTCTGACGCATCAGGAGGGTATTTTGATAATTTCATAATTTCAGTCCAAAATTATAGAATTGCCCTTAATGGTTCTTTTCTTCTCTTTTCTTGTTCTAATTCCTTATAATATCTTTTCTGTTATTCTAATCCCTAATTGTCTATTTTTGTGGCTATTTGTGTTCTAAAATTCAATTCTTGATTTATTTGCTTCCGCACTTTTATTCTAACCAAAATATTGCATCAATTCTAACCAAAATATTGGTAGGTTAAAGTTTTGTTTTTCCAGAATGTTTAGTTATAGTGGGATTTGAAAAGCATGGAATGTAAAATGGTGTGGACATGGAAGATCAAATGCAACTCACATGCGCCATGATGGGGCCCACATGTGAACAACTATGGGGGGGCACCTTTGGTACATCACATGGAGTCTTATGTTGCTAGTAGTGTGGTCCTTATATATGTTGTTTTGTGTGTTTTATTTGATTATTTCCTGTTTTTGAGAGGCCTAGAACATAGAGGTCTTTTAAATTTTTGTTTTTGGGTATTTGAGTCAATATTATATCAATTACTAGTTAGATATGGGCTGGTCAACAGTCATAAAGAAGCCCACATTTTTGACTCATTTTCTTATTAGAAATAGGGTATTAGTAAGTCTTTTGGTAGGAGTCCAATAAAATACAGTTTCTATTTTTAGAAACTTCTAAAATTGATGTATTTGGGTCTTTAAAACAAGTGATCGACTAGTGTAATACAATGTTGGAATGAAGTAAAATTTTGACACTCCTTAACTAAGCTGGAGAGCTTTCTCCTTAGAAGAATTCAAAACCTGCAACTGGTTTCCCCTAGGTAAGACTCCTAGGGTTTTGCTCAATCTTGGTGAGACTCCAAGGCCCTGATCTGTAGTGAGACTCTGCGAATCAGGTATGTTCTCCTTCCTCCTCTTTCCTTCTTTCTTTGTTTTTGATGATGGTTCTTGTTCAAGAATTCAAATCTCGAAAGGGTTTCTGGAATTCTTGATTCTACTCTACTGTTCAGACTATAAATTGATCTAACTCTTTCCCATTGACCTACTGAGGAGTTTTTAAACATTTTCAGACCTGCATCCTGATGAGAACGTGGAAGCCTAGGTGGGACCCACACATGGGTCAATTTGTGAAGATTTTGGAAGTCTACAAGGTTTACATCAGAAAGAGGAGTTTTGCTTCAATTTGAAGCAAATTTGAAGTTTTTGAGAGTAACTTGCCATTTTGGAGGCAAGGTGGGGCCCACATATGACCTTGGTGGGGTCCATGCATTAAAAGGAGTAAGGAGGAACTTGAGAGCATCCTAGAAGTGTTTGGTTTTGTTTTAGAGAGGTCTATTAGAGAGTTCATTAGTTTATTTTATGTTTTTCCATTAGCTATTGGAGTAGGACATAGATGAAATTTTAGTTTTTTATATAGGACAAAGCTGTAACTAGCTTCAAAATAGGGTTTTTACAGGGAAAAATCTCTTCCACATGATTTGAGAGGGAGAGTATATTTATGTTTGATGGCTAGGATTGAATTAGAGAGGGTTTTGGCTTATAAAACAACCCCCATGGTTTTTACTAAATTTCTAATGAATATTTGAATAAAATTTTAAAGCTAAATTGTTCTCGTCTTCTCCATACGATTGAAGCTCTTCAAGTTTGCCTAAGCTTGAACTTGAATTAGTGATTTCTCAAGTAAGAGGTTGGTAATTTCCTGGGAAGGATTAGTGATTTTCTTCAAGGTATCTATCCCCTATCTCTTTCTTCTTCTTCTCCTTCATCTTCTTCTTAATCTCTTTTATGTTTTTTCTGGTTTTCTTGAATCATCTTGCTAAAACCCACTTCTTTCTTGTTTTTTCTTGATTTTTATTTTAAAGTTTTGTTACTTGGTCAATCTTCTAACCATCCATACAAGTTTTTTAAAGTTTCTCTTTGATTTCATATAGTATTTTTATCCATCTTCTACCTCTAATTTTCTGGTTTCTTGAATTTCAAGATTCTACAGTCTCAAAGTTTAAATAATTTTATATAGCTAGACTTGTTAGAATTACTTGAAATTTGGTACACATGTTCCTTATAGAGGTCAGAATCACCCTGAAAATTTTCACATTTTTTCTGATGCGCGACCAGGGGTATTTTGGTAATTTTCAAGTTTTTGTCCAGAAATTACAGAATTACCCTTTTTGGGTACTTTTCTTATTTTCCTATTCTTTTATGTTCCTTTTCATTCTAACCTCTATTCTACCATTCTATTTCTTGATTTCCCCTATTTTGTGGCTACTTGATTGCTTTACAATTCAATTCTTGAAATATCTTGCTTCCGCACTTTGAATCTCATAATTATTTGAGCCTCTTGGAATTGTTCTACAGCACATCCATTATTTTCCCTAACCCCTTTCTGGTTTCACAATTAGAACCCATACAAAACCATGGTTAGAAACCTGTGGCTGCACCTGGAGACACTCTCTGTTCTGTCCCAGGCTTCTAGATTCAGAAATCCATCTTCTCTTGGGTTCCAGGTGGTATACAGGCCCTAATACAGCCTATGGCTGCATCCATATAAACTCTCAGATTGCTTTTATACCCAGAACTATAAACCCTTAGTTCCCTTGATCTCTGTTTTGATTCTGCAAGTCTTTCTGCTGAAACTGGACTCCAAAGTTTGAGTATAAACTTCTCTAATCACTATACTAAGCCATATTTAAGAGCTCAACCCATTTTTTATAAGCCTTCAAACTTTTCATACCTTTTGTTCTGTCTTAGAGCAGCAAAATAAAACCCATCGTATAGGGTTCTTGAGAGGGGATTTTCAATCTATTTCTTGAAGCTCTTTTATTTGCTGTATATCAGAAGTTTCTGGTTACTGCTGCATACCCAAGACCTAATCCCTAAGCTTCACTAACAGACTATTTTACTCCTCAATCTCCTGTAGTCCCTCTTCAACAGAACACCCAACCTGCAGACATATAAATCCCTAAAAGCACTGCAGAATTCTTAATATAAATAACAGACCTGCAGATACCTTCAGTCCACCAATTGGCTACAGGTTTGTCTCCCATCAGAAGCCCTTACTCCACATCCTTAATGTTCCTGACTTTACTGCAGAAACTTTTCTATCTAATCCCCTACCCTGCACCAGCACACAAAACACAAGTCACTGCTGAGACCACTCCCATTAATCCCTCCCTCTACAGATAAGTATATCTTGAAAACTCTTCCTTAACTACTGACATGTTCACCTTTCAAACCATCCCCCGATACACTTTATATCAACCCCTCATCTGTCCCTTTGTTAATTCTAGCCGTAAAACCCCTTTGTTTTGACTGTCCTAAAGTTATCACCTTATTATTAAGAACCTGAACCTGCAAAATGTACTAGATCTGTTCCTCTATAATTTCATCTCTGCAGCCTGGTCTTACTAAGATATACTTGCTGTTTACGAATACCTGAAGCCTTTAAGACCTCTTAACCTAGATGCCATAACCCTATTCCCATAAACCCTATTTGGCAAGTGACATATCACTTTCCCTGCTGTATAAACCTGCACCTTAGCCTTCCTGTTACAGCATTAATTATCCTTTTATAAGTCCTTTGTTTCACCCATTAGTAACCTTCAGTTTCTGCAGCCTTGTTAAACCTATCAGTACAGCTGTTTCTCTAATTCTTTTTTTTTTTTTTTTTTTTGATAGAGTAAGAATTTATTAAGAAGGGGATAAGGCATCCCCCAAAGCCAAGGAAAAACCAAAAGAGAAGATTACAAGGAATCACAACCTGTAACTATCTTAACCCACCCCAACTTCAAATCTACAAGGGAACAGTCCATAAACTCCTTACAGTTGATAGCCCACAAGAGACATCTATCCTTAGCTCTCATTAGGACTTTATAGGCAGGTTCCACACAGTTCTCAAAGACCTGGTTGTTTCTTTCCAGCCAGATAGACCACCAGATTACTGGAATGAATAAACGCCAATTTGTTTTTTAGCCCCTCAATTTGTAGCATCCACCTTCTGTCTTATAGATCCCTGTTATATTGCTTGGATTCTGGAATCTTAAGGGTGTATGCATTCTTACCTGATCAGCAGCTTCTTGGGCTTCAATATATACTCTTGGGTATAGGTTCAGATCTGCCTCACTTTCTGTTTTTGGGTATTCAGAGCCTTAAACCCGTGATCTCAATCCATTCGGGTACTGTTGCTTAAGCTTGTGCCTGCTATTATCACTTCAAGGTGTTGAGTACTTATTACTACTGTTTTCTCTGAGTTCAAGATTTATATATTGACTGCTGGGTTGTTTCTAAGACTAATCCAGGGTTAATAGCTGCATGTTATTTGAGTTCTTAAGGTTCAAATATTGATCAGTTGGACTAAATCTTATCTTGTTTCTTAAAGTGAGTATTACTCGTGGATTGTTGACATAACTTGAGTGAAGACCTGTCCTAGTATATACTGGGTCCACAACCCGTGGGTTAGAAGCCATCCTTAGGCTGGCCTGTGGGATTTTGTGGATTATTTTCAGCCAGGTTTCCAGCTGGTCTTTATCCAGTTGGGTTCCTTTGGATGAAAATTATTATTTCAGCCAGGTTATCAGTTGGTTCCAATCCAGCTGAGTTTTTGTGAATTTTTGTCGATTACGCTTCAGCCAGGTTGCAGTTAATCCTTATCTAGTTGTAGTCCCGGGAATCAAGGTTATCTATCCTGCAGTGGGAGAGTATCCAGTTCATGCTTATCTACATGATTTACCTGAGTCGGAAGGATATAGAATTATGTTGGAGTATAGTTCCGAGGAACTTATCCGGGTTGAATTGCAAGAGGTACTGAATAACATTTCGGACATAAGAGTGGGACTAGAGGAATGGGTACAGATATGATTCCAGATGAGATGCTTGAGGAGGATTACTATGAGTTTCCACTACTAGGTGCTTGTGAGAAGAAAGGTCTACATCAGTACATGCCTTATGGAAGATGTGGTTCATGGTTACTCAGTTCAAGCTTCTCGATGTTGTTGATCTTTTCCCACAACAAAACTCGAGGACAAGTTTTTTCGAACCAGGAGAGTTTGATGTGGACATGGAAGATCAAGTGGGGCTCACATGTGCCATGGTGGGGACCACATGTGGACAACCATTGGGGGGCACCTTTGGCAGATCACATAGAGTCTTATGTTGCTAGCAGACTCCTTATATATGTTTTTTATTTGATTATTTCCTGTTTTTATTAGGCCTAGAACATAGAGGTCTTTTAAATTTTTGCTTTTGGGTATTTGAGTCAGTATTATATTAGTTACTAGTTAGATATGGGCTTGCTGACACTCATAAAGAAGCCCACGTTTTTGGCTCAATTTCTTATTAGATTGAGGGTAGTAGTAAGTCTTTTGGTAGGAGCCCAATAAAATAGAGTTTCTATTTTTAGAAACTTCTAAAGTTGATGTATTTGGGTCTTTAAAACAAGTGGTTGATTGGTGCAACTTGAGTGAAGACCTGTCCTAGTATCTATTGGGCCCATAACCCATAGGTTAGCAGCCATTCCTAGGCTGGCCTGCATCATAAAAGAAAAATATATGCTTTGTAAATCATAATTTTATTACTATTATTGAGTATTGATTATTGAATGAAGCAAATTGCTAAAGCTCTAGGATTTGTGGTTGCCTCCAACTTCAGATATGGTTGCCTTGAACCCAAGGTATGATTGCATTAAACCCTAGATGTGATTGCCTAAGCAGCAACTAGTATGAATCTTTTTTTTATGAGCAAAGAGATTTAATTAATGAAGAGGGGTGAGAGGCCCCAAAAGGAGAACAAAACAAGCTACAAAGAAAGCCCAAAAAGGAAAGAAAGAGAGAACCCCCCAAAAGCAACCACATGACAAGCCCAACAAAGCCCCTACAAAGAAAAAGCAAAAAAGCCACAACAGCCAGCACAACCAAGCATGATCCAACGAATCCTAAGACAAGTCACCAAACCACCCACCCACCAACTCATCCCTCCAGCCATTGGCCCCTAACATTAGCTTCTCAAATCCTCAACTCAACCTTATTCGAAAAATGGAAACTTCTTGCATCTAACCGACCAAGCTATCAACCGATCTAAGGATTTCCCATAAACTCTATTAGAAGATTATGCATACCATTAAAAGTGCGATCATTCCTTTCTGACCAAATTGACCAACTAGTGTGATTCTAATTGGTGTCTCCTTCGCTTTCATGATTTTCCTTCTTTGCTTTTCTGTTATTTTGATTTACTGCATATTTCTCTATTACAAACTTTTGTTCTTAAATCCATCATAAAACTCAGTTATTCCTTTCACCATTAAAGCCTATCATTAAAAACCCTGTTTTATATATTAAAGTTGCATTCCTACCAAAATCCTACCTACCCTAACACTTGAAGAGATCAAATAATTATTTTTTCCTACTTCAACTTGGTATCAGGGGAGTTACATCAGTTTTCTATCAAAGCACCAGACCAGTCCCTTTTCGTCTTACATTAATAAAAGCAAGTTCCAACTGGTGTACCTTGGCACAGTTTCAGCGCCATAAAGAGGACTTGGTGGTAAATAATCCAAACCAAGATGAATGAATCCTGTTAGTGATAGTGTGATACCGCTAGTGGTTTCTTCATTGTGGTTTCTTAATTGTTTTACATCGCTCTCATTCTGTTATAACAAACTATGACATGTGCTCCTGCTAGAACTCTCTTGTATCTCTATTAATAGGAATGATATGCTCAGCTCTCGGTGAGTTGGTTTTGTAAAGTTTTAATACCTTCTTCATGGTATCAGAAAGCTGTCAACTATCGTCTTCTTCAGTCCGGTTGTGATGGCTCTGCTGACTCCCCAGCTCCTGTAACGGCACCTGCCGCCTCCTCAACTCCAGTGCTGGCGTCTACCACCTCCCCCCCTCCTGATTCTCATAGCCTTCTTCCTCTACTCGATGGCTCTGTTGAAGCCCCTCCTGCTTTTCTCGCAGGTGATTTGATAAGCTTCTCCCGATCCCCTTTACAACGACTAGCTTCTTGCTGATCAGCAGCTGTTGAGCTGCATCATTGTCACAGTCTCTGAGGCTGCTCTCCCCCTCGTTCTTCACCTGGAACATGCTCATGACGTATGGTTGGCTCTGGAGCACTGTTTCACCAACATTTCTCGCTCTAATATTTTGCAACTCAAGAGCAAGCTTCAGAACCTCAAGAAAGGCTCTCTTAGCATGCAGGTTTATCTTCAAAATATCAAATCAATCACTGATACACTTGCTGCGGTGTCTGCTCCTTTGGACGATGAGGACGTCGTGCTCCTTTTGGACTTCTTTTTTGCACTGCACCCGACTACAACTTCCTCCGCATTTTAGGGTGTGCATGTTTCCCGTGGCTGCACCCTTACTCCAATTCCAAACTTGCCCCTCGTTCCTCCCTTTGTATTTTTCTGGGTTATTGCTATCATTCTATAGGCTATAGATGTTTGGACCACTCTACTGGTCATGTCTACACCTCCCGTCATGTGCTTTTTCACAAGTCTATTTTTCCATTTGTATTCTTTTGGGTTATTGCCCCTCATTCCTCCCTTTGTATTTTTCTGGGTTATTGCTCTCGTTCTAAAGGGCTATAGATGTCTAGACCACTCTACTGGCCATGTCTACACCTCCCATCACGTGCTCTTTCAAAAGTCTATTTTTCCATTTTCCAATCCGACGGTTCTCCCCTCTACTCCCCCTCCTCCAATCTCATCCTACTTTGACTTTTCCTCAACCAATTTTTTGTTCCTCTCTTCCTCCCTGTACACATCCTATTTCTTCTCCCATCTCCACTTCATCATCATTGCCTACCCCCTCTTCTCCTCCAACATGTCAAACCACCACCTTACCCCCTATTCCACTTTCTCCTTCTCATCCCTCTTCACGGTCAGGTTCGCTTGCTCTCCTCTTTCTTCTTCTCCCTCTCTCTCCTCCTCTTCCCTTTTTTTTTTTTTTATGAATAACGATTAAATTAATAAAAAGAAAGAAGTGAAGAGTGTATACATGCCACAACTATAACCCACCCACCCCCCAATACACCCAAACGAAACCCGTCACACTCCCCAATTACAACAACCAAAATTACATCAAACCATTAATGCTCTTGCCAACTTGGGAGAGAGTTTCCCATGTAAGGCTCTGGCAAAATAACCCCCCATTTTGCTAATTTATCTGTCAATGAATTTTGGCACCTTGGCACATGACATAGTTCCGCTTCCAGCTCTCAAACCAGATCTCTGACCTCATGTATTAAATAATTAAGTAGCCATGGCCCTTGCGCTTTCATCAATCCCCAACTTACGATTGAAGACGAGTCCCCCTCAATAAGACATTCTTTAATGCCTTTGTCTCTAAGCAACCGGAGGCCTTCCATTAATTCTGCTCTTACTAAATCGCTTCTCCCTAAAGGACCACATTTAACATGCATCACTTCACCACGGTAATCCCAAATGACGACCCGGATTGCCAAAAGATGACCCATCAAAGTTCATTTTCACAAACCCAATAGGTGGAGGGAACCAAGCTCTAGCTGCCCCTAGCTTCCTCCTCTTCCCTTTCTCCTCCTCTTCCAATAAACACCCACCCCATGGTTACCCGCCTTAAGGCCGGGATCTCTAAGCCAAAGGTATTTCTTTGTCTTTCCACTACTCCTTTGTTTGAACCTTCCTCATTTTCAGAAGCCGCTCACTTCCCTCATTGACATCAAGATATGCTAGCTTTTTTGGATAAATAACAATTTTACCAGAGAGAAAGCGAAAAGGAGAAATAAAATACAACAAAGCCATGCTAGTTGAGTATTAGGCCCTCCAATAACAGGGCACATGGTGTCTTGTCCCTCCTTCCACTGATAAAAATCTTATTGGTTGTTGTTGGATCTTTAAAATAAAAAAGAATGCCGATGGTTCTATTGCCCGTTACAAGGCCCGTATTGTTGCTAAAGTATCTTTAGTGGGCGGGCAAATGATAAAACTCCCCACAGTTTGACTTGTTATCTCTCTTGCACTTCACTTTAATTGGCCTATCCAATAGCTCGATGTGAGCAATGTTTTTTAATATGATGTCATCATGGAGGAAATATTTATGCAGCAACGACAAGGTTTCGTTGATCCCCATCATCCACACCATGTTTGTCGTCTACAAAAGGCTCTTAACGGCCTCAAACAGGCCCCGTGGGCTTGGTTTGCTCGTTTCTACACTTTTCTTCTTTCTCAAGGTTTTTTTATGTGTAAAACCGACAACTCTCTTTTGTCTGTCATTCATCTGACTCCATCACCATTCTCCTACTTTACGTTGACGATATTCTTCTTACTAGCAACAACTCTTCTTTTATTACTTCTCTTCTCTCTGCCCTTCATTCGCAGTTTGCAATGAAACACCTTGGAAACCTTCACCATTTTCTTAGTATTGAGGTTCTTCGGTCTGAATTTTTTATCAATCAGGAAACTTATGCTAAGAGCATTCTTCATCGAGCAGGCATGGATCTTTGCAAACCTGTTACCACCTCAATGTCATCTTCAAAATCTCCTGTTAAGTCTCTTGACCCACAATTCTCGAACCCCACTCTTTTTCGCAGCCTTGTCGGGGCCCTTCAATACTTAACCATCACCAAGCCTGATATCACTTTTGTTGTGAACTCAATATGTCAGCATATGCATGAACCCCGCCTCTCACATTTCTAGGCCGCCAAGCGGATCCTCTGATACCTCCATAGTACCCTTGACTATGGACTCCATTTCAAACCCAGTCCCCTTACTCTACAGGCTTTTTCTTATGCAAATTGGGTCAGTGATCCTTCTAATCGGCGCTCTACAACAGGCTACTATGTTTTCCTTGGCAACAACCCAATTCTCTAGAGTGCTTAAAAGCAAACAACTGTTGCTCATTCTTCAACCGAGTATGAATACAAATCTCTCACCTCTACCATTGCCGAGCTTTCCTGGCTTCACATGCTCTTGCGTGAAATACGAGTGCCACTTCTTCCCACTTCTGCAATTTGGTGCGACAACACCTCGGCAATCTCACTGGCCTATAATCCGTCTTCCACGCCAAACTAAACACATAGAAGTGGATTATCACTTCATCCGTGAACAAGTTCTGAGACAGGAGGTCCGTGTTCTTCAAATTCCCACATCATATCGACATCTTAACCAAATCTCTCTCCTCTTGGCGCTTTAGACTTCTACAGGACAAGCTAATGGTGATTTCTCCCCATCTTCTTGAGGAGGGATTTTAATGATAGTGTGATACCGCTACCGGTGTCTTCATTGTAGTTTCTTTATTGTTTTGTGTCGCTCTCATTCTGTTATAACAAACTATGACATGTACTCCTTCTAGAACTCTCTTGTATCTCTATTAATAGGAATGCTATGCTCAGCTCTCAGTGAGTTGGCTTTTGTAAAGTTTTAATACCTTCTTCAAATCCAGCTACCATGATACTTAGATACTTCAAAATGCATACTATAATGTAAAATGATACAAGACCACTACTAGTACAAGATATTGTATAGAAACTACTGCCTCTTTCTTGCTTCCAACCACATTGTTGGTTGCAGTTTTCTTATTTGTTTCACCATCGAAAATATGTATTGTACAATAAAAGCACAAAATGAACAAATTGTATGGGACACATCAATATCTATGTGAATGTTAGGAAATCAAGAATAATAGCCCTGGCCACAAATATCCACGTCTGTATCTTTTTCTTTACATGGGAATCTTATGTCAACTCATATTTTCTACAAACAACAAATTGTATATGAATAGGAATAGTATTAAAAAAATCGATTTACTAGACATGTTTGATACTGGATTAGAATTGTTTTACACTGAAATCACTCAAAATCATGTTCTCAAAATGACACCAAGATTGTGAAAGTATAAACAGATGATGAAATCAGGAAAAGTAATACATACCATTTGCAGTTTGAAGCTCCACACCGAACATAACACGACCAGTACCGACTATTTCGCCTTCCTGGAATTAAACATCACCAAAACAATGACAACATTTGAAACAATTAATTTCCATCTATTAACAGAGTACTGAAACAATGACAACATTGAAACTCCTCTTCCTTCTATCATCAAAGTAACAAATTAATATGAGAGATTAAGCTGATCAGCTATACCTAGCAAAATCCTTAATCTCTCTGCCAATTGGGTAAGCCTGGATTAAGAAAATAACCAAATGAATAGTTGGATACAAAGAGAAAGACAAAAAACCCAAATTACCTCGGCCTCGGGAGACATTGCAGTTTCGTCGTGAGCATAATCTACAATGGCGAGAGTTCCTCTTCTCGTCCTCTGAGCATCCAAAAGAGGGGCAGAATATGGTGGTGGCAGCGGCTGCAACGGTGGGGATCGTACTGATATCTGGGGCTTTTGCGGCGTCGGTGATGCCACCCTATCACTTTCCGGAGTCGACTCCTCGTTAGGGAGAGAATCTTGAGAGTGAAGACGAGGAGTGGCTTCGTGAGCAGAATCAGAAGCAACCGCATCGCTGTTCATCGCATCCTCTTTGTTGCCCGCCTCTTCGTCGACATCCTCCATGTCTTCGTCTTCGTCGTTGTACATTGATAACAGAGCAATACCTTCTGATTCTTTCTTCTTAGACGCCATGAAATAGATAGATTTGTTCTTCGGATCTGCTAATTTCACAGAGAAAGAACGACCTAGGGTTTTTGGTAAAGAGAAAGAACGACCTAGGGTTTAAGAGTTGCAGATCTCATCTGCCGCTGCTAAGAGGGATTGAAGAACTTCGAAAGGAGCATCCCTGAAAGCAGATGAGGTTCAGAACCTCTACGATATCTATGTAGGGATTACCCCTATAGAGCAAACCACCTGGCCGTAAACAGCATCTGAAGGCATTTTGATTAATACACACTGATCGGTCTAATTATTGGGCTTGTTTGGCAGCCACTCGTAATGCAAGTATTTCATTTTTAATTCCCAAGGCACTTGTAGCCATAAGGTGATGGTTCAAAATGACCCCATTCAGATTTATACTGATTTGTTAACTAAAATTAGAAATGAAGTCACTTCGGTTTTTTATAAAATGAAATGATCTATGTTATCAAGAGTATAAATTTGAATGAGTTCATTTTGAACCAACACTTTGTGGCTACATATGCATTGGTAACTTGAAATGAAATGATTTCATTAGAGATGGCTGCCAAACACGGCCTGATAAATTAACTTAGAAGTTGAAGCTTCATATCTTTTAATGAGAAAAATAATTCAGAAACTTAGTAACAATATGGAGCTTTCAATGTATTTGAAATGCTCTTATGGTTGTTGGAAAACAGTTTTGAAACACCCAGATTTTGTGTGCCCAGATTCGAAATCTGATTGGATAAGCATCTTTGAGCTAAAATAAAAGTAGGACCCACTAGTTGTTTGAGACGGGTCCACATGGGTTCATGTTCACCTCAACGAGAAGAACAACGTTGTATAGTTGGATGCTCAAAACCGTTAATGGGTGAATGATAAATTGTCTCCAAAAGTGTTGATCACTAGTAAAAATGTGAAATTTGAGTAGGCCCACATGGACTAGACCATAAAACTTTGTGTGTTCATATACATAATGTTTAATAACACAAGTTTGATTCGTCAGACACATAGATTGCAGTGCTTCTTCTGTATGTATAAATCATTGTATTCTGGGAGACAGATGCCCAAAGAGTTCTTAAACACTAATGTGAGGGGCGAAATATGTCTTAAGGACATAGTGTCAAACACTAGCCTTGATTAATTTTTGGTATGATTTATTGTCAAATCGTCCAATCAAATAAGTGGTTCTTTTCATTTCATTTTTAAGTATTTTATTTATATGAAATAAATACCAGTTATTTATAGAATAGTGCGTACATAGAATATAGTCCAACAATGGTTACTAAGTATATTTTCTCGAAAACACATTTTAGTGAATTAAGATATGATGAATTTCATTTTTAATTAGGATACAAAAAAAAATCATCCTCCCTAAGGCTGTCCGAATCTAACAAAGGCGAATTTGATTATATTATATATCTATTACATTACTCAGTATGGTATTTATTGAAAATATCGGATCCATGTTGATTGGATTTGGATATGTCTTGATTAAAAAAACTAACTTAGGTAAAAGAAAGATGTAAGGGATGCTAAATTTAAGACATATGATGACATTTATCATAAGTTTGGTACTAGAGATAGTGATATAGGTGTTTATAAACTTGTTATAATAAGGGATAGGAAATGTAAAGACCTAGCTCATGTTAAATGCATTAAAAGTGATGATCAAAGAGTCTTAGTGAAAAATGATGAGATTAGAGATGGGTGGAGGAGCTATTTTCATAACTTATTAAATAAGGATCATGTAGGGAATGCCGGTTTAGGGATTGTAATAGAAAAGATTAGAGATCAGAAATATCTTCATAGGATTAGAGTATCTAAAGTTAAAGAGGCTTCAATGAAGATAAAAAAAAAGAGGGAAAGTCATTAGGAACAAATGGTATCCCAATCAAGGTTTGGAAAGTATGGGGGACAATAGCTTGTCATGGTTAACTAAACTATTTAAGGGGATTATACAAAAATAAATAAATAATTCAAGATGAGTGGATGAAAAGTACTGAGGTGCCTATCTATAAGAATAAGTGGGGTATTCCAAATTGCATCAATTATCATGGAATCAATCCTATGAGCCATACAATGAAACTATTTGATAGAGTGATTTGAGTACCAACTAAGACGATAAACTAGAGTATTTGAAAACCAATTTGGATTTATCTTTGGGAGATAGGTGACCATTTTCCTAATTCAACGATTGATGAAAGAGCATATAGAAAAAAAGAAATATCTTTACATGGTCTTTATTAACTTAAAAAAGGCATATAATAAAATCCTAAGAGATATTATTTGGTGGATTTTGGAAAAGAAAGGTGTCTTAAATAGATATATTGACTGAGTTAAGGATATATATGATGGAGTGATGACCAATGTTAGGACAATCAAGGGAAAGACAAGCAAGTTTGCGATCACTGTAGGCTTACACTTGGGTTCAGCATTGAGTATGTACCTTTTTGCCCTGGTCATGGATGAGTTAACTAGGCATATATACAAGAAGAGGTCACATGGTGTATGTTGTTTGTTGATGATGTTGTGTTGATTTGATGAGATTATAAAGGGGCTAAATGCCAAGTTAGAACTTTGAAGGGAGGTTTTAAAGTGAAATGGTTTTAAGATAAGCCAAACTAAAGCAAAATACATGGAATGTAAGTTTAGGAAAAATAGGAATCAATATGAGGAAGTAGTTAAGATTGATAATCAAGAGATACCCTATAGTGACCATTTTTGTCATCTTGGTTCAATCATGCACAATGAGGGAAATATTGTAAGATGCTATAAGACCAGCCATGCTTTTATGGAGCAGAATGTAGTGACGATTTTTGTCATCTTGGTTCAATCATGCACAAGGAAGGAAATATTGTAAGACGCTATAAGACCAGCCTAGCCAGCACCACCTCTAGCCCCCGAAGCCACTATTTCAATCATAGATTTGAAGGCGGAAACTACTGGGTCTCATCTAACCCCAATCTCCGAGGGTGAGGCAACGGCTTCCCACAAAATCATCCCTACCGCCGAGGCCTCCCCTCAGCAGTCAACAGTCGCGACAGCTCCTGCTCCCCAGGTGGTGCCATTTTTCGATGCAGCTAATACCCGAGCGCTCTCTTCCTCAGCCCCGGAGAGGGGTGAATCTTCATCCGGGCCCTCATCTTAGCTGTTGTCAAAGCCGAGCCCGGGGGGACTATCTTTTGGGGGGCGTTCCCCTTGAGGACCTTGAGTCCTTAAGAAAATCTCTCATCCCCTTTGCACTCCACCAGGAGATGATGCATTATGTGGCCAAGGTAAAATTTTTTTATCGTTAAATTTTTATATGTCTATATTGACCCGCTTTTATATCTATCTTTCCATAGCGTGGTCCTGATGGAGGCCTCTATCCAGAGGTACAAGTTTAACAAACAAGTCTGGGGTAACTTCCAAAATATACTTGTGCAAGTTAAGAGAGAACTTACCACTACCTGGGAGAGTGCCAAAGCTAAAATCTGCACCCTCGAGGATAGGGTCAAATGGGCCGAGAAATCCAACACCAACATGGCCACCCAGGTCACAAAGCACGAGGTCTACATTGAGGATCTGAGAGCACACTTACGGTCGGCCGAAAGGGAGATCACTCGGGCTAGGGATGAACTCAAGGCAGAGAGGAATTATAGCATCTCTATCGAGGATTCATTCACTGCAACTCTCGAGGAAGAGGCACGTAAGAAGGTGGCCGAGGCCGTGGTGCTGGCTAATATTCAGGCTGAGGAGGAGAGGGAAAGGGCCGTCGAGATGGCGACAGCTAAATATTCTGACACTTTCTAAGTCGTCAAGGCTGGATGCTTTTTGGAGGGGTTTGAGAACTTCAGAGAGATAGTGTCCAAGGCTTACCCAGATCGAGACTTCTCTACCTTCATCCCTGACGAGGAGGAAGAAGAGGGTGAGGAGGGGCAGGAAGGAGGTGACAAAGGAAAGGAAGGGGAAGGAGCGACCGAAGGAGTGGTCGAGGAAACTAGGGATGCTACCCCGGGAGAAGCCACCTTGGGGGATGCCAACCCCTAGGTGTAGTTGCACTTTTTATCTTTCTTTTTTTCTGACCTTCTTCTATAAGCCTTCAATGTATAAATGAAATTTCTTTTTCGCCCCCATCTTTATGTATTATGTTCTTGTTGTAAATTTTAAAAAAAAATTTCTAACTATGGATGTGTGTCGTGGTGATTACATTTCTTTTCGAGTTTCCTGAGCATATCTGGGTAGGCCCCGATAGGGGCCCCTAACAGTGTAGGGATAATTATTAAATTTATTTAAGTGTGAGTGTGTCTCGGGGTAAATAACTTTTAACGGAGTAAGGGTGGACGATAAATTTTTTTTCTATGTGTGGGTATGCCTCGGGGGTAATACTCTCACAAGGAGTAGAGATAGGTGATGGTAATTTTTTTTAAGTGTAGGTATGCCTCGGGGGTAATACACTCTCAACAAGTGGGTGCATTGTCCTTAAATACTTTTTCAGGAAAAAGAAAGAAGACTCATCTGGTCTCTCATGGTTTGGGTTAATATGGGTTCCCGATGACATTCTTTTGGACTTGAGCCCTTACCCCCTGCAGGGGCCTTCCTTTAACAATGTAGTCGGGCACTCTTAAGTCCCCGCTTCAATTTTATATGTAAGAGGGTGTAGTTGTACTTACTTGGTATCGAATGGTCGATTTTAGTTGTGATGCGCACATCTCAAAGTGCCTTAGGCCTCTGGCTCTATGTACTGAAATCTTTGCTTTTGCTAATTTGTGAGACTTCTATTTGTCTTGTGATTTTTCCCTTAAAGGATGGGTCGATCCTACGACTCTGGGTTAATCTTGTGACTTGGGGTCAACCTTATGACTTGAGAGTTAATCTTATAACCCAATGGCTAATCTTGTAACCTGGGTACGAGGTCCTGAAAGGACGGGTCAATCTTGTGACTCGGGGTCAATCTTATGATCTAAGGGTTAATCTTGTAACCCAAGCACAAGGGCCTGAAAGGACGGGTCAGTCTTGTGATCTAAGGGTTAATCTTGTAACCTGGACATGAGGACCTAAAGTTTTTTCTGAGTTTGTAAAGTAAGAATATTTTATTAGTTGGAGTCGAATTATTACATCAGCTTCATTGATAATATTTTTTCAAGTGCTCAACATTTCATGGTTGTGGCAGGGGCTCCCCTTGCACTATCTTGAGATGGTATGTCCCAGGCCTATGACAGCTTGTTACTTGATAAGGCCCCTCCCAGTTTGGTCTCAGCTTTCCCTTTGCCGAATCTTGGGTCGTTAGGCTCACTTTTCTGAGTACTAAGTCCTCGAATGCGAATCTCCTCATCCTGACTCGTGAGTTATAGTACTTGGTCATTCTCTACTTATAGGCGGTTGTTCAAAGTGTAGCCTCGTCCCTTTTCTCTTCCACAAAGTCAAAATTGTTCTTAAGGCTCTCTTCGTTCCTTCCCAAGTCAAAGTTCATTGTTTTATGTGGCCATTCCAATCTCGACTAGTATTACTGCCTCGGCCCCAAACACTAGTAAGAATGAAGTTCCCCCTGTGGGGTCCTTATTATAATGCAGTATGTCCAAAAGTTGCTTGGTAGTTCCTCGAGCCAAAGGCCTCTGGAGTCCTCAAGTATCTTCTTAATGATGCCCAAAAACGTCATGTTGGTGACCTCTACTTGACCATTGGCTTGGGGGTGAGCCGAGGAAGAGAAATGATTTTTGATCCTGAGTTCTATACAGAATTCTCGATACCAGGTATTGTCGAACGGCTTTCCGTTGTTGGTGATGATCACTCATGGAATCCTGAACCGGTGAACAATTGATTTTCAGGTGAAGTCACGGATGTTTTTCTCAGTGATTTTCGCTAGGAGTTCAGCCTCCACCTACTTTGTGAAGTAGTCGATGGCTAATACCAAGAACTTCATTTATCATTTTCCTCGGGGAAGGGTCCCGACAATGTTGATTCCCCATTGGGCAAACAAACAGAGTCTGACTATTGGGACCAACTCCTCCGCGGGCTTTTTGGGAACGTTGGTGAACCTTTGACATTTGTCTCACTTTCAGGCGAGCAAGCCTACATTCTTTTACATGGAGGGCCAATAGTATCCTGCCCTGATTGCCTTGTGGGCTATTGCCCTACCCCCCGAGTGGTTCCTACATATTCTCTCGTGTATCTCCCAAAGTACATAGTCAGTCTCCTCTTCGGGTAGGCATCTAAGTAGGGGGAGGGTGAAGCTCCTCCTATAAAGGGTGTCACCGAGGAAGAGATACTGACTCACCCTTATTTTCACCTTTCTTGCTTCATCCTTCTCTTCAGGCAATTCATCATTCTTCAGATATTTAATGACCTGGCTGGCCCACTTAAGCTCGGGGCTGGCCCACTTAAGCTCG
>JAOXJP010280281.1:0-19546 GCA_025762735.1 Platanus orientalis | reverse complement strand
CGTTTATTCTATTATATTGTGCCAGGACAGAAATGCCCCTGCACCTCATTTACAATATCCTCAACATGGTAACAATGTTAGGCACTGACTGATCATAGACAATCAATGTTTTTATTTATTTATTTTTAGTTTTCATTTTTTTCTTGATTGGCTACCAAGCTCTAACTTGGATTTTCTCTTTCCTCTCTAAATTTCTCCTCTTTCTTGACAAAGCACTATTACTTGAAAAAAAATGATAGTAACAATCTGTTTTTTTTGCTCCATAAGAGACTTGTTCCATTCGCTATCTCTGGTTAGGATACATTTATAAAGCTAATGGCAAAAGAACAATAAAGAGGATGTTAGACATTGGACCCTCTCTAAAGATGGTGAATTCTCGGTTAGGTCCTTCAAACAAGCTTGGGAGGATGCATTTTATTCAGATTATATTTGGAAATGTATTTGGAGCCTAAAGATTCCATCTAAGATCTCCTTCTTCCTTTGGACAGCGGGTAGAGGGTGGCTCCTAACTATTGAGCTGCTCCAAAAAAGAGGAATGATCCTTCCTAACATATGCCCCCTTTGTCTGAATGACAATGAGAGCACCAATCACCTCTTCATCTTTGTCAGTTTGCCAGAGAAGTTTGTGAGTACATTTTGAAGGAAGTTAGGCTTGCTTGGGTATTTCCTAACAACCTGGAAGATCTTATTCAGTCCTGGAATGCCTTCAGTATATCTAAAGGTCTAAGATCCTATAGAAAATGGTATGCCCAGCAGTCTGTCGGTCCATATGGAGGGAGAGAAATCAGAGAATCTTTGAAGACAATATGGAACTTGCATACAAAGTGTATTGTAGATCAAAAGACCTTTTTTGTTTTTAGAGTTCAGGTTGTAAGGCTCTTGGGGACTACTAGGTTGTTTCGACCCAAAATGGGTGGGCCAATATTTTCCGTAGTTGTTAATCTGCCATTCCTCTGGTTGTTTTCTATTTAGGGATTTCTCATCCCTTTCTATGAAATCTTTTGCTTAAAAAAAAAAAACAGAGAAAAAAGGACAAATTAAGTATAAAATCTGATTTTGTATATGTTGTAGAAAAGGTGAGAAAGAAATATGCTGTCTGAATTGTTTTGATCTAATTGCAGGACATTACTTTGGGGAGGAAGATTTTTCTTGCTTTTCAGACCATTGGAGTTGTCTACGGTGATGTTGGAACAAGTCCATTATACACCTTCAGTGTGATGTTTAGCAAGTCTCCTATACAGGGGGACGAAGACGTTCTTGGAGCATTGTCACTGGTTTTATATACTTTAATCTTGCTTCCGCTGATCAAGTATGTTTTTGTTGTTCTTTGGGCCAATGACGATGGGGAAGGTATGCTGGAGGTTGTAAACAAAGCCTTTTTAAATCAGCTTTCGTGGTTTATGTATTTTCTCCTTTATGGTGGGTTTCAGTGAAGCTCATATTTGTTATCTAACTTGTGCAGGTGGTACATTTGCTTTATATTCATTGATTTGTAGGCATGCAAAGGTCAGCCTTTTACCAAATCAGCTTCCATCTGATGCCCACATATCAAGCTTCAGGCTGAAGGTGCCATCTCCTGAACTTGAGAGGTCACTAAGAATTAAGGAGTGGCTTGAGACTTCATTGACAATGAAAAAGCTTCTTCTGATGTTAGTGCTTATTGGTACTTCTATGGTGATAGCCGATGGAGTTGTTACCCCAGCAATGTCAGGTCTAATATGCTGTTTTTCTTTATGCTTATGTTGCTGCCGGGGTAGTGGGGATCTAATGATGTAAATTTGCTTTGTATGTGAGTATTTAGGCTTTTTTTTTTTTTTTTTGTAGATGGGTTATGCATAAGTGCTCCCAAGACTCAAGATATTTTTTGATCTTCCAATTTTATTTTATTTTTGTTTACTTTTGATGCAGTAATGTCGGCCGTGGGTGGCCTAAAGGTTGGAATAGCTGGAATCAAGCATGGTAACACCAATTCTATTTGTTAAGCCATGAAGTCTACAATTCAATTTCTTTTCCATCTGCCTTTATTGCTTCCCTCCCAGGCAGATCAATGTAGAAAGTTTGTTCAAATTTGTGGAGTCCTCTTTTCTGTTTGCAATTTTTGGTTCACCTTTCTGAACCATGTACAACTTTAGTATTTCAAGGCTTTTTGAATGAATACGTGCTTTTGGGATTTTTTAGTTCTTGTAAGAATTTTTTGATGTTTCCATTGAAACCCTTGCAGGAGGTTTTATTAATTAATTAATTTAATTTTTCTTCAAGAAACCTACACACAAACAATGATTGTAGTTTACCCCTTATTGCTTTATAGTTATGTTTAGTTTCCCCTTCCATCAAGTTGCCAAACTTGGCAAACTACCCAATTCTGTGGAGTCTCGATGATAAAATAGGATATAGCTGGACAAGAAAAGGTGATTTATTTCTCTAATTTGGCAATGCCTTGGGATTATACTCATGGATATTTTTTTTAGATAACTTCAGAGATGCCAATGTACATTTATTCCCACATACATTACCATACTAGTATTACAGTACCACCGAGTTCATCTAAATGAGAGAAGGGTCACAGGCAACTGCAATCCTCTGTTATGGATATTAATGAACATGTAAACCCCCATGATTCTTAGGAAGTGCACAAGTTTCTCTTCCTCTCAGTGTCCCCTCTCCCATCACTTGCTAGGGTAGCAATTATCTTCCAGTGCCTGAAGTTTTACAAGTCCTGGGCTTTTGTCACTCACATATTTGTTATCGAGACTTATCATTTACAAAGAGAGCTATCTGATGATTTGTATTCTGAGGAATGAGCACAAGCATTTTTCAAGGGGCCATTTGGTCTGGATGTGGCCTGTTCTTGTTAAATTGGACCAAGTTTTTTTTAAGGAGTTTTAAAGGTTGCAAGAGGGGAGGACTTTGAGAATGATTGGATATGGGTTATTTTGTGAGAAAAATTACATTTGTATTCTATTTGATTACTTTCTGCAGGGAATCTTCATTCCTTTTTCTTGTTCATATTACTCCAATCGACAGTTACTTATTAATCACAATGAAAGAACAAAGAATACTCTTACCATTTATATACTGTTGCTATGATGCCAACTACATTACAATTACCTCACACAACCATTTGTAAGAACTTAAAACCCTAAAAACTAATTTGAGGTGGAAGTAGTAAATTTCAACCATCTAGTAAAAGGTGACCCTAAAAGCTACTTAAAATTGGCTAAAATAATCCTAAATTTTGTTAATAACATTATAGCTGCACTTGTGGTACTGTTTGGAGGCCCAAAATAGGCCTAGATATAGTTGTTCTAGATCTTGGAAAGAGCTTTGATGGATTTTTTCTGTTCATGTCTGACATTTATTTGTCATGGCTTCCATTTTGTGTTAAGTTTTAACCTTCAACCACTGGGTTTGAAATTTCTAATACTTTGCTTCAAAGTAAAGGTGCTTGGCAAGGTCAGATTATGTTCCATGTGTCACAGTATTTAGATCAGTTGATTTTGTTTAATCCTTCAACCAAATTACATATTTGAACATCATGTTTTTATGATTTTCAATTTTTGATAAGCTATTGAAATAGTCTGAGGGGTTTGGACTTTCAGTCTTTTTTCTTCCCTTCACCATATATATATGTGTGTGTGTGTGTGTGTGTGTGTGTGTGTGAGTTACATTCCTAACTTTTGCAATACCATATCAATTACAAAGAGACCATATTAATGAGCCTGTTTTCTCCAACTCTCTGCAGATGAGGTGGTGATGATTTCGGTTGCATTTCTTATAATTTTGTTCAGTGTACAGAAGTTTGCCACAAGCAAAGTGGGACTTGCTGTGGGCCCTGCTTTATTTATATGGTTTTGTTCCCTTGGGGGAATTGGGGTGTACAACCTATTAAATTATGACAGAAGTGTGTTGAGGGCATTTAATCCTGTACACATCTATTACTTCTTCAAGAGGAATTCAACCCAGGCTTGGCTGTCTCTTGGGGGTTGTCTTCTGTGTGCAACAGGTAACCATTCAAATCTGGAAATTCTGGTTTGAGGATTCAATTGTTTATTTATTTATTTATTATTTATTTATTTTTGTAAATGGTTACAGAAGTTATTTTGTCTGTTGAGTATGAACTCTAATTTTTTTCCTGTCTTTTTTAATCAAAATGTCTCTCCTTTCTCTTGATGCAATCAAACTGTTTTGGAGTTGGGTGGATTACAATCACACATTTATTTTATTAAGTCTCTGAGTGTTTGAGATTATAATATTTATGCAGCCACATTTAGCTATTCTATGGGTGCTTTGTATGCTCCATCTCACAAGAGGGCCAAATTCAAAAGCCCCAAGAAATATCCAGATTTCATTTAAAGGGATATTTCAGTATATTAGGTTTAATTTGAAAAATAATTTATAATTTTATTTGTTTTCGATTAGTTTAGGGAGCTTTATTTCTTTTTTGAGTAGGTTATATTTTATTTAATTTTAGGAAAGTGAGAAGTCTTATTTCCATCACTTTTCGTTGGGCCTTATTTTGGAAAGTCAAAACTTTTTGTTTGGCTTCATTTTGGTGTCATTTGAAAGGTAATTGAATTACCTTTTTAGTGAGGCCAAGATTCACAAATCTGATGTGATTTGGGCATCAAAATATGACAAAGTTTTTGTTTTTCAGAGTCCTACTTTAATTAGGAGTCCTTTTAGGTGATTCGTTTTTTTTTTTTTTTGGTAATAAAGATTCATTCATTATGACAGAGGAAGAAGACCTCACTCAAACTAGCCTTGTTGATCGAGTATAACGTGTTTAGCAAGATTATGGGCCAGTTGGTTAGCTTCACGGGGAATAGAGTGAACATAACAATTCACCAAAGAGTTTAGAAGATTTTCATGGTCCAGAATAACAGGCCTTATGCTCCTAGGACAGTGGACAATCTGCCTATTCACCGCCTCTGATGCTTGCAGCGAATCACTTTCCAAACACAAAAAGGGATGTTGAGTAATGTGGCCACCCACAAGCCCATCTATGTAGCATTATCCTTGGCCTGCAACGATGAACAAAACCTGTCAATCAAACCCACAGATGCTAGCACCCGACCTTCGCAATTCCGAACCACTACACTCAGGCCAATCCTCCTTGCATGTTCTGAACATGCTGCATCCACTGTGACTGAGACCCAACCTGGTTGAGGAGGAGACCAAAAAATGCCTTGTCAAGGCCAAAAAGGAAGAGTGAGCAGAGGGATTAGACACCCTGGCAGAAGTTGCCGGCTCTTGTCCTCCTTCAACAGCTTGTGAAAATGCACCATAATAGAGAAGGTGTTAGTATCAGCATGTTGGAAGGTACACCTGTTGTGAAACGGCCAAATATTCCAACAAACCAACCTAATATGCTGCCCCCAGTCACTCTCAGTCTTTGAAAAATCACTTCATTTCACTTGGTGAAAGAACCAACTGGCAAAGGATTTTATTGGAGAGAGCATGCATAAGATAAGAACATCTTTATCTTTGGTGGAACGTTCATATGCCAGATTTTCTTCCACAAGTGACATGGAGTAGCCCCTGAGATTTCCGGTCTAGCATAGGAACCACCAAGAAGGCAATAGGCTGATTTAACTGTGAAGTGGCCTTCTTATTTATTTTTTATCATAGTGCCATATAGGAGAATCTGAGCGAAGATGTGGGCTAAGTGGGATACTTTTGATAGCTTCTGGTTCAACATTGCTGATGAAACTTTCAATGGGTTGCAAGTTCCATCTTCGGTCTGGAGAAACCATGAGATTCACTACCCTTGTAATGGGACAATCATGCGGTTGTTGCGATGTCAATTGTCAGGGAAAACCGAGGTAGAGAGGGGATCTACACATCAGATATGTAATCTGCTATTGGCCCCTACCTCCCAGCGAAGGCCCCAGATCAGAACTTTTTTGGCTGTCATCAAGCTATGCCAGGCCCAAGAGCAGCATTGGTGGGGCTGTCTCCAGAAAAGTACCTTTCTTATAGTAAATTGAAGCCAACAGCTTAGCCCAAAGACTATCTGGGTTTGTCACCAGCTTACAACATTGCTTTGTCAAAAGAGCCAAGTTAAAAAGATGTAGATCTCTACACCCCATACCCCCATCAGATTTGCTTTGTTTGAGAGAGTTCCATGACCCCCAATGCAACTTCCTCTCATTGCTAATTTGACCCCACCAAAATTGGGCTTGCTTACGATCTATAATTTTGCAAATTGTCTTGGGAAGCTAGAAGCTAGACATAGCATAACTGGGAAGAGAAGCAACAAACGACTTGAGGAGGACTTCCTTGCTCGAGTTGTTTAAGAGTTGAGTCTTCCAACCTTGTATTCTTTGATGAACCTGATCCTCAAGATATTGAAATGATGCTATTTTATGGTGACCGAATGAGGATGGAAGACCTAAATAAGTGCCCGGGGAGGTTACCGGTAATACCTTGGTTCAGCAGAACTTGGCGTTTGACAGAGTTATGGTTACAAAAGAACAATTTTGATTTAGAAATACTAGCCATCTGTCCCGAATCTGCCTGGAAGAGACTCGGAGTATTTTTGAGAGAGTTGACATTAGACTCATTCGTAGACCCCAAGACATAGCAGCAATCATCAGCAAATTAAAGATGGGAAATAGATGGGCTACATCCACTAATCCGGATTCCTTGGAATTCCTGATTACTCTTTGCTTGGAACATTGCTGCAGACAAACCTTTAGCACATAAGAGAAAAAGGTACGGAGATAGGGGGTCTCCTTGACGGAGCCCCCTTGAAGCTTTTTACTGTTGACCAGGAGATCCATAAATCAAAATCCTGAATGTGGCAGTTGAGAGTTGAGACACAGGACTTCACTCAATGAATCCACTTGGTCGAGAAGCCCATTCTATTCATTACCTGACTTAAATACCCCCATTCTACTCGATTGTGTGCTTTACTCATCTATCTTGACTGTCATTAGATTAGCTTTTGTACGATGTCATTTCATATGATGGATAAGCTCATGGGCCATTAGAATACTATCTGAAATCTGTCTGCCTCTAATAAACGCACTCTCTTATGGTGATATGATTTCCCCAATCGCAGAGCAGAGTCTATTAGCCAGTATCTTGGTGATGATCTTATAGAGCACATTGCATTGATTGATGGGTCTGTATTGAGTGACTTCAGTTAGGTGATCCTTTTTGAATCATAACCAGGAAAGTTTGGTTTACTGGCTTGAGGTCCACTCTCCCCTCAAAAAAGCCAAGCACAAATTGCACCATGTCCACCCCCACTATCTCCCAGTATTTTTGAATAAATCCTGCTGGAAATCCATTAGGTCTCGGGGCATTCAACTGCCCCATCTCGAAGACAGCTTCTCTAATTTCTTCTGGGAATATACCATTTGATCCAGGTATTGTCGGCTTTCTTCAGGTAGCCTACTTGAGATAACTTCTACTGCCTCTTGCATAATGGACTTTGTAGGTTGATTAGTTATAATTTATAAATAAATCAGTATAATATTGGAAGGTCTTTTGCAATATCAGCTTTTTGAGCCTCCCACCTACCATCAGAAGTCTTTAGAGAGCTAATATGATTTCGAGCTCTTGACGGATAGTAGCAAGATGGAAGAATTTGTTTTATTAAATGAATGGTAGCTTAGTTTGGTTGAAGGCTTTAATCATGTGAAATTCTGGGTGTAGGTAAGATCTTTCTCTTTTTTCTCTTCTTATTCTTCTGTTCTCTTGATCTACTTCTTTTCTTCTATCTTTTTCATCTCAAGTTACTGTTCAGGAGTTACTATTTACACATACTTCTTAATCTCTGCTTGATCTTCTCTCATCTATCCTTTTCTTTCTTCTCTTATTTTGTATCCTTTATTTTTAATTTCTTCTGATTTATTTACAACAATAAGGGATGTTAATAGAGTCCCTTCAATCTTTTCTTACTCATCCTTTCAACCCCATGACTTTTCCTTGTAGTTCTTAAATTCCTAGGCTGTCTTACATCAACTATCCTCAGGCATTTAATCGGGGACATGATAAAAAAAAAGATGTATTGCTAATCTTTTATGCCAAAATTAGTTCCAATGTCTTCAAGTAGACAGCATCTGCCATATGCTTACATTTAAAAAAAAAAAAAAACAGTTTGATGCTGGATGGCCTATGGCCAATCAGACTACTGCGGGTTGTGAATCCTATGTAGGTTCACACAAGGGATAAAGTAGGCCACAATAAAGGGTTTCAAGAGGGACTAGTCAATATAATCCAAAACTTCATCAGTTCTGGAAATTCTGGACAGATTTAAGTATGTGTTAAGAACTGGAGTTAAGACTTATTAGAATGCAACGAAACTTGGCAGGCTATTAAAACAGTAATTAATAAGCCACAACGGTTCAGGTCATTCTGATAAATCAAAATATATAAAAAATAACCTCAGGTCTGAGAGGTCAAGTTGAACAGAACATAAGTCCCAAAAATCAGAATGGACCTTAGGACATAACGACTAGAAAAGGTAGAGAACTCTGTTATCAGTAGTATATATGAAATCAACCAAACAACACAGAACTAGGGTTTATTAAGGTCGGAAAAGAACAGAGGACTGATACTTAAATAGTATGTAAACAGAAGTAAGAGGACAACAAACCCTAACAAATATAAGAAGAAAACAGCAATCAGGATTAGGGTTCGACACTTGTCTCATTCACAGCAGTTACTATGATGTGGAGTGAATGGATTGAATGTAGCAGCCATAGGGATGATTGTAGTCTCCCAAAATCTTTTTCCAGGTGCAGCTGTGTATGTACTTGTTACAGACAACAAAGCAGCAGTACTTCTAGAAGATCAGCCTTGATAATCAACAGAAGAAGAAATAGGAGAAGAGCCGTGTGATAGTAATAGGGAGGCCCAGCTTTAACCTAGGAGATATAAGGGAGGCCCAGCCTCAACCCCCAGGATAAAGTTTTGCTTACTTTAAAAACTTACATATAGAAAAATTTAGTCTATCCCATTTGTATTGGGGGGGGGGTGGTGGTGGTATTATATAGAATTACATCAAGTAATGCTTGGAAAAAAGTGTTTAAGCCTTTTTAGGTTGGGGGATTGGGGATTAGGGAGTTGAAAACAATGAACAAGGCCCTTCTTGCGAAGTGGCTTTGGAGATTCGGCGGGGAGATGGATGCCCTCTGGGGTAGGGTTACTGTGGTCAAATATGGTAGCTAACATATGGGGTGGAGTAGTGGTACGCTGAGGGGATCTCTTGCGTCGGGTTTATGGCACTCTATCTTTAAAGTTAATGAAAAGTTTCAGAGGCTAATTGAATACTGGATTATTGGGTGGGTTAGGGAATCAGGTCCTCTTCTGGCATCATGCTTGGTGTGGGGTTGTTGCTTTGAAACAAGCATTTCTTGAGATTTTAAGTATTGCCCTTCGCAAGGATGGAACAGTGGATGAGCATAGTGTAAGAACTGGTGACTCTAGAGCTTGGAATCTCCATATGAGGAGAGCTATAAATGATTAGGAGATGCTGACGGTTTCAAACCTTTTGGCTAGGTTGGACTGGGTGGTTATATCGAACTCAGCAGCTGATGATTACAGGTATTGGCCTTATGACTCAAAGGGCCAATTCTCGGTTAAGTCCATGTGTAAGATTTGGGATCCCATAGACCTTCAACAACGGCCTTATGATTTCATTTGGGGATTGAAGGTGCCTTCTAAAGTTTGCTTATTCCTTTGGCTGCTCTACCTAGGTAAAACACTTACCCACGATAATTTTTACCCACGATAATTTGGCCAAGAAAGGAGTTCCAGTGGTAAGCAGATGCAACATGTGCAAGAGCCACGTGGAAACTCTGGTTCACCTCTTCCTCCATTGCCCCTTTGCTTTTGAGATCTAGGGTCGTCTCCTCTCGAGGTTTGGTCGGAATTGGGTAATGCCGGGGATGATGACCCAATTTGTGGAACGTTGGCAACAAGCTTTTAAAGGAGACCTGTTCTATATAGACAAGGTGATGTGGGATTGTGTCCCTCATGTGGTGTGCATGGTAAGGAATGCATGCATCTTTAACGAGAAGGTATCCTGTCTTAGGATGGTGGCCGAGCGGGTGCTCTCCTTGGTTTACTCATGGCTGTCTCATTTGCCTTTTTTTGCTGGGTGTAAATTCTTGGATATGATGTTCAATTGGGACCATATGGCTTTCCTTTAAGCCTTATGTGTTAGGTGTTTGCCTTTGGTTTTTGATTTGTGTAATGTATTTTGCCTTACTGATCCAAAAATGAATAAAAAGTTTGGAAACCACCCGTGGACCTTCTAATTCCTAATTGATTCACTTGCTTAATAAACCAAATCTAGTGACTTAGACTTTCCTAGAAGTAGTAATTCAATAACAGACAAGACATAATACTTTCTCTCATCGGAAACTATAATGATGTAGCCCAAAGCTTTGATACCAAAACTGATGTAGCACAAAGCTCTGATACCAAAATTGATGTAGGATATTCCCCAAAACCCCAAGTACTTGTTAGAATTAAAAGTTCGGAAGTAAATAGTTCAACATTGGAATTTAAGTACTCAAGTAAACACAAAATTAAGGAAAACAGTGAATAAAATGATAAAAAGAATATCAAAAGAATGTAGAACAAGAAAAGAGAAGAAAATAAAAGGAAAGAACCCAAAAGGGTGTTTTTTGCAATTTTGGATAGAAAGTATAAAATGACCAAAATGCCCTTCTGACGCATCAAAAAATTCCAAAAATTTTCTTGTAGTTTTTGACATGTACAGAGGCTCTACAATTCAAGTTTCATGGTATTTGAACAAGTTTTTACTAGTTTAAATCATGAAATTTCAGAAAATAGATGGTTTTTTAATGGAGTTTTCGATGAAAGCCAACATGGAATCTTTAGGGGAAGAAGAAGATAAGAAAGAATGTAGGAGAAGAAAAAGAGAGAGAAAAAGAGACTAAGAGAGAAGGAGAAAAAGATAAGAGTGATACCTAGGAGAGAAGAGGTGAGAGAGAGGGAGGGTAAGAGATACTCACATGTGTAGCTTGGCGTACTACAATGCATATGGAGAAAAATGGGAGCCTAAGAGATGGTGTTAACCCTTGGAGAGGAGAACATGACCACAACTACACCTTGGAAAACCAATAATTCAACACAATTCTTAAAATTCTTCACTGTTTTAATTCATGGGGAGGAGGGGCCTTTAAATAGGCTTACAACCTTAAATAATTAGAAACTTCCTAAAAATCGTAAATTTGCTATCCAAGTTTCTAAAACTTTCTAAAAATTTAGTTTCCTAAAAATTAAAACCGCTAAAGGTGTGGGAATTAGGGGCTGTCAACCAACACATTAGTGGGCCCCACACTGACTTATTGACCCAAAGTACTTTTCACATCATTCATTGATACTTATTTAGCAATTTGGTCATAACTTTCCCAAATCAACTCGGATTTACACAATCTTGGTCTCCTTACTCCTTAGAAAGGTAATTGAATAAGCTATCTAATGGCACCAAAATCAAGCCAAAATGGCAACTTTTGACCTTCGAAAACTTGGGTTAGAGGTAAGTGATGCAATTACTCTAATAAAAACTCAACAAAACCTTGGCACAATTGGTCTTATTACATGGACACATAAAATTTTGTATCCCCCTTACAAGAATCTAAATAACCTCACATAACATGTACACTTAAATCTAACCCTTTTATGGGGCGGCACATACATGAGTCTCTTTGTGTTGTCCACATCATTCTATCGGGTTGGGGAGAAATTCTACCTCGAATTTTGACGTGACCACTCTCCATCACAGCTTCCAATGGCATGGTCCAGGCTCTTCAAATTTGGTGGACAATGTGGTGGAGGTTCTCTTTGTGTTGTCCACATCATTCTATCGGGTTGGGGAGAAATTTTACCTCAAATTTTGACTTGACCACTCTCCATCACAACTTCCAATGGCATGGTCCAGGCTCTTCAAGTTTGGTGGACAATGTGGTGGAGGTTTGAGGATTGAAGATTTACTGTACCTTTTGGGTTGGATGGTTGCTTGGACCTTGATTTAGTCCGCTTCTAGGCTTTTCCTCGAGCTGAAATCTTTTCGGATTTGGGTGAAGTTTGGCATCGGGTAATGATTTGCAACATGGTTGGTGGAGGAGGATCAAATATGGACTTCTTGTATGAACTCTTCCGCCTTGATCTCTTCCTTTTTCTAGCATTAGACTTTTTTTGGGCCTTGGTTCGAGCTGGAACATCCTACCTCGATTCATTGTTGACTTTGGATACTTTCCTGGCCTGAACTAGGAATTTCTTAGCTTCCTCCTTCCTAGACAAGGCTATTGTAAGAGCCCCAATAACTTCCTTCGTAGACCTTATCTTGGCCTCAAAACTATCCATTCTAGAATTCAATTCCACCCTTGTAGCCTTAAGATTTCGACCATAACTTTTAAGTTCTTGATACACGTCATCCTTACTCAATCCCATGATTACTACTAAATAGATCCGCCGGAACCCAACTAGATAAGAATTAGTTGGGACCTGGCTGAAATTATGTCCTTACAATGACTCGCAGGAACCTATAACTGAGGCCATATATCTTGGCTGTCATCCAGCTTTGTAGGCCCCAATTTATTGACTCAAAAACCCCCCAATACCCTATACCAGTGACAGCTATAGTGGGTTTCCCTTTGCTGACCCTCCAATCTCACTTTATTAAAGTTCTGTCCGTGCAGGACTTATTCCACTAGTACCCTTGACAATTGTTACCCCCCTCATGTACCAAACCCAATTTTCCATCCTCTATTAAAGGGCCAAGTCTCCTGGCCAGTTGAACTTGAATCTTCATCAGAGTTTGGACATGCCAACATCCTGAACTAAGTCTTCCTTTTAATGAAAAAGCACAGTTCTAGACCATTAATTCTTGGAATAACAAACGAAATTTGAGTTCATGAAGTGAAAAATTGTGAGAACTAGTGGACCTTTTGATGTAGAACAATGGACAAAATCCCTCTTACACAATTTGTCAAACACTTAAGAGGGTCCAAAATATTCAACAGAAAATTATGAAGTCTAAAACATGTAAAATTTCTGATTTTCTTCAAATTTCAAGCTCATAAACACCCACATATACACCTTAATAGGAGGGAAGACTCCTATGTTTATCCAGGTGCCCAAAGAATACATTCTTTAAAAAAAAATTTTGAAAGGGGAGAAAATAGGCTGGCCGTACAGTTTCAAATATAGAGGTTTTGGATTTTGGTTAAACAAAACAGTGGGTAAGGAGGTTCTATATCAGCCGCAGGCTAGGAGGCATATATCCCTATATGAAATCAAGATATGCTTGCTGTAAAACCCTGAACAGAGTTTTATTGGTTTGGAGATGGGTTTCTTGAATGATTTTCAGTGGACTGACCGAAGGGCAAAGGATGGTGAATTTCTAACTTAACAATCCAAAACTCCCAGGTTGGATATCCTATGGCTGCTGCAGGTAATGGGATATGATACTCCATCTAAAAACAATGAAACCAATTCAAAACTTTGCTAAGAACAATCTGGGCAGATTTACAGGGGATTCTTGAATAAGTTTCTTTAGGTTTTATGAGCTTTAGGCTTAACTGATTGAAGAAGTAAATGGTGGGAATAGTTGTGGTAAGGAAAGACATTGTGGGGATGCAAATATGTGGCCAGCAGGTTTGTGGAAGATGTAGAATGAAGAAGATGAAGCAAAGAGGGCTTATGGACTCTGGTAGATTGATGGCAGCAAGAAGATTAGCAAGAAAAAACAGAAAATAAAGAGGGAAGAAGAAGAAGAGGAAGAGGAAGATAGATAGGTCTTACCTTGGAAGAAATCACCAACTTCCAACCTTGGGAAATCACTAACCCAAGGCATTGTCTAAGCAAACAAGGAAGAGAGGCAACCAGCCGGCTGTGGATGAGAGCAAGAGCTTTCATGTATGATTTTTTTTTTCTTTGAATCAATGTTGGGTCCCAACCAAAGAGGTTCCCCTTCTTATTTATAATTTGTAATTAGGGTGAAAACCCTTTGTTTACATAAAATAGAAAGCAAAACAAATTAAATAAAAACAACTAAAAAGTCTCCCCCCTCCCATGTGATCGACCATGCCTAAAATTAGGCTTATTTGCCACTTCTCAATTACACCCCATATAAAAAACTAAAATACCAAATTCGTCCTAAACTCTACTAAATAGTAAAAATCCTCCATAAAAGCTTATAAAACATCCTAAAGCTCTAGTAAAACCTCCATAAAGTCTTCCATTTCTTGTTCCATGCTTGCCTCCATGCTCCTTTCCATACATGGACCCCACCAAGGCCAAGTGTGAGCCCCATCTAGCTCCCATGTCCTCGTCACCTTTTCCATGAATACCGCAAAAGTGTCTCTTAACCAATGCATGTTGTGAAAGTTCAGAAAAAAGTTTATTGTTTGGTATCCAAAAATTATATTAATCTGTAGAGGTATGCTGTTTTTTCTTTTTAGGATGACTGATGTCCAATGATGTTTCAGGTTCAGAGGCGATGTTTGCAGACCTTTGCTACTTTTCAGTGAGATCAGTTCAGGTAAAGCAGTACTGAAGTTGTATACATTTGTTGCCATTCAAAAAACTGTTCATATATTTTCCATGGTATATAGTAAATGGTAATATAACAATTGGTGGCTCCAATTTTTTTTTATATAGCTCGTTGTTATTTGTTCAACCATGATGTTTTGATTGTTCATCCAAGAAATACTAGAGAGAGAGAGAGAGAGAGTGAGAGAGAGAGCGAGAGATGTTCTGATTGCTTTGCTTATGGTCATTGCAGCTCACATTTGTGTTTCTAGTTCTCCCTTGCCTTCTGTTGGGATATCTTGGTCAAGCTGCATACCTTATGGAAAACCATACCATGTCTGAGCAAGTGTTCTTCTCTTCTATTCCAAGTAAGCTTGATTATGCCTTGTATTTTGTATGTCTACTACTATGAACTGTTGTGTACCTTAAACCTATCAATGCTCATTATGAAGAACTGCTGGACCTTTAAATGGAATTTTGAATTATACAGTAATCTAAAGTCCATAGTATATGTTTAGGAATGCTTTCTCCGCACGTCTACCATAATTTAAGGAGCAAAATACTTATAATGTGTACTTGCTGTCTACAGATGCTGCATTCTGGCCTGTACTCTTCATTGCTAACATTGCTGCATTGATTGCCAGTCGAGCAATGACAACAGCTACATTTTCATGCATAAAACAATCAACAGCACTCGGTTGTTTTCCTCGCCTTAAAATCATTCACACATCGCGGAAATTCATGGGTCACATTTACATTCCAGTCTTAAACTGGTTTCTACTGGTATTCTGCCTGGTGCTTGTCTGCACCTTCACAAGCATAACTGAGATTGGAGATGCATATGGTAACCTGAAATTATCTCTACTGCCCGTTATTTTATTAAATTTTTATTTTTATTTTGGGAGCAAATATTCTGTCTAGGATTTTGTATGTCGTACCGTGTCCTCTCACCACAGGCTGACACATGATGGTTTGTTGAACTTGGTGCCTCTTTTAAATAGAGCGCAAATGTTCATTTGAATGCTTTTTTTATGGTTTTAACTTTTAACCCTATACACCCCAATTTTATGGGTACCTATTTTTTCATTTGAAAACTGTTTTACAGTTTTAACCCTATGTACCCAGCCTTTCTGTGTAGGACACAGTAATACATACAAAATCCTGGACAGAACATTTGTTCCTTTTTGTTTCCTCTTTGCAATTGTATAAACTTACTTTTTGCTACTTGGTTTGTTACTGTATACTAATGCACCTCTTTGTTTTACTTAAAACCAAACTTCTACTGCAAAACTACTGAGGTTTTCTTTGGATTTAAGGATATCCTTTGGGTTGTGGAGTAGGGCCACACCTGTTCATTTTCTTGGATTTAATTTGAGCAATAGGAATATCAGATAGCTGGATTCAGGTTTGACTTAAAAAAAAAGCATTGGAATTCGGTCTTTGTATGAGCATTAGGATAATTAGATTGGGATTTAGTCTTGGAAATAGCAGATGCTAAGTTGCCAGCATACCTCACACTCCCTAGGAATTGGAAATTACCTTTCTTTTGACAAACTTGTACGTATTCTTTTGTAGCTAATTTGTAAGTTAGTGGATCCTGAGTATTACATTTTCAAATGCCCTTGCTATAGACAGCAAGGGAAGATCAATGTAGCATGCGAAACTGTGTCGAAAGCGGCTTGTATGCCTGTTGTGGGGTCAAGGGATAGGAGGTTTAGGGTTTGTTTTGTAAAAAGGTGGATTCAGAGTGGAGCTTAGGAGTTATGATATCTTCTTCTTCTTCTTGATGAATGAAAAGGCTTTATTCATAAGAGGGGATTAGATGTCTCCTAAAGAATACAAAGGACAGTGGAACCAATACAATCAGTCCCACAATAAGAAAATCTATTTACATTGTTCCAATTTATTTGCAACTCCCCATTCTCTATATTAGGAGTTTCTCACACCCTTTGTCTTAAAGCCTTGAAGACCACCTTCTTTTTAGCTCTCTTGTTGACCTTATATGATGGTTCTGCATAATTTTTGTAAACTCGTTTCACTCCAACCAAAGCGACCAACACACCTCTGCAGGCACCAATCTCCAGATTTGCTTCTCTTTGTCTGAAAAGGCTTAAGTCCTCCAACTTCTTGGAAGAGTTGATAGATCGCTTGGTGTCACCCATGCCATCTCAAAGTCTGTTATCTTCTCATACTGCAGTGCACCTCCAATGCATATGGATAGTGGATCAATGTATGAGAGATAGACTCCCTGCATTTAGAGCATAGGAGACAGATATTGGGAATGTAAAGATTATGTCGGATTATTTCTTGTTGATACGTTCTTCAACACTGCGGTCCACATAAAGAATTGCACTTTGGAAGGGACTGAACAAAACTATATGTTCTTTCATGGGATTCTGACATTTTGGGATGTATCTAGCATCATATAGCATGACTTCACCAAAAAATTGCCTTCCAGACCTGGCTACTAGAGCCTTTTGTCTTCTTCCAGATTTATGCAACATTCTTCTTATCTGCTCATCAAAGCTGCATGAATTTCCTAACCAAGCATTGATCTCCTTAGAAAGATCTGCCATACGATTTGTCCATTGACATTTTCCATACACTCTTCCACCTTTGCTTTTTTTGTTTGCTGCTATGGCATAGAGATCTGGCTATGCCATCATTAGAGGATTATCTCCGCGTCATTTTTCTTCCCAAAAAGACATACGTTTACCATTTCTCACACTGAGATGAATGCCTTCCATGTATTCCAGAGATATTTTCATAATTCCTTTCCATAGACCTGATCCATGAGAACCCACTACTTGTCTAGAGTCCCACCAATCTTTCATTCCATACTTAGCTGCCACTATTTATCTCCAAATACTGCCCCATTCTGTCGCAAATTTCCATAACCATTGGCATAACAATGCTTTATTCATCTTCTTGATTCTTCTTTGGTCGATGCCCCCTTTACATTTGTGGGTACATACCTTATCCCAGGAGTCTTAAGTGCTGACTTATTGCTCGTTTCCAACCCTACCAAAGAAAATTTCTTTGAAGGCTTTCAATTTTGCTTGCCACATGTGATGGGATTACAAAAAGGGATAAGAAATACATGGGAATGCTTGTCAAAGACTCCTTAATAAGAGTCATCTTTCCTCTTTTTTCTTTGAAAAGATACTGTATTTTCTAGCTTGCCAATCTTTTCTTCATTGCTCTTCACTCGGAAGCCACACATCTATTCTCTTGAATGATGCTTCCAAAGGGTGACCCAAATAAGTCATTGGCAATTGACCCGTTTTGCATCCCAAATTAGAAGCCAAAATGGAAATATTTCGCACCTCTGCCACATCTGTTAATGAGCTCTTTGCGAAATTTATTTTTAATCATGAAACTGCATCAAATCACCTAAATACACATCTAAGCATACGTATGTATCTTTGCCATGGTTAAAAATGTGGATGATCCATAAATGATTCCCTGTTTAAAAATTCTAAAAACTGTGTTTGTATGCATGTTTAGTGCATCATCAATACATAAGCACTGCTATGAGGCTTGTATAAGTTCAAGATTGCTACTTATTCAACCAAGAATATAAGATTACATCTACTGCATGAAAACAAAACCATACACATACGATATCATGTAAACAAACACAAAGCATACAAGCATACCAATCCAACTACTAATCCTTAGATTGGCCTCAAATGGGGATTGGAACAATCTACAAACGATCTAGATGCTCTTGACAAATCCTTACCCTAGACTCAGATCGCCTATAGACGAGCTCGAGTTTTCATACCATGGTCTCTGCGAATCACTACATAAGACTATAATGTTATTCACAAACTATGAATGATAGTGCGAGTTGAATACCCTTGATTGTGTACTTGTAAGTGTGGAGATATTGGAGAGGAAGAAGAAGAAAAGGAGAAAAGGAGAGATGTATGTTCGTATGAGAGAAATTGTATGGAGTATCTTGTGTCTCCATACATTGTCTGAGTATTTATATATAGAACTTAAATAAAAATATACTATACCATATGGTATAGTGTATACAGACTTAGACATAAGTACCCTTGTACACCCTTATACACTAACAGTCCTCAAGCTGGAGAATAAATATTCAGCATTCCCAACTTGTTAACCGGAGAAGAAAACTAATCACCATGAAGTCCTTTTGTGAAGATGTCTACTAGCTGGTCCTTAATCTGAATAAATGGAGTGCATGTAAGTTCAAATTTAAGATGATTCTTGATGAAATGTTGAATATCGATCCACTTCCACATGCTTAGTTTTATCATGCTGAATTGGGTTATGTGCAATACTAATGGCGGCCTTGTTGTCAAAGTAAAGACGAAGAGCTTCTTGAATATGAAGGCCAAGTTGTGCAAGTAACATCCTTTACCATAGTAGCTCACATAACCTGATGTGGGAGCATTCTATGCAAAGAAGAAGAAATTGGATGACCATGGATGGTCTTCAATGAATGTATCTAGTAATTTAGGTTTTTTTTATAAATGTAATAAGGCCAATAGTGCCATGGTTAGTTTAGTTTTAGGTTTCTAGTTGTGAACCTGTTCTTTACTTTGGACTTAATTTTTCTCTGGCCAAAACTTGATTTTTTGGCTTGATTTTGGTGTCTTTAGAATTTAGATAGGTTATTCAGTTACCTTTCTAAGGAGATCAAGATTGTGCAAATCCAAGGTGATTTGGTAAAGTTATGACCAAATTACTAAGGGGGTGTCATTAGAAACGGGAATAGTATTTTTTAAGAAAGTTTTAAGTTTTAGTAGTTTTAATTTTTAAGAAAGTAGGTTTTTAGAAAGTTTTACGATTTATAAAACTTGGCTAACAAGTTTAGGATTTTTAATAAGTTTTGTGGAGAATAGTTTAGGAGATTATTTGAGATCTTGTAGGGCCCAATAACTTGGCCAACAAGCCAAATATTGTGCCAACCAAGATTTTTTTTTTCTTTAGAAGTCTTTTTTATTTGGCAAGTTTATTTTGTTAGAAGATCTAGAATCTAGGATTTTATTTTATT
>JAOXJP010280272.1:0-19547 GCA_025762735.1 Platanus orientalis | reverse complement strand
ATATATATATATATATATATATATATATATATATATATATATAGATAGATATATATATATATATATATAGAAAAAATATGCTTACTAATAACCAGATGGGCCAAGAGCCCTTGCAAAATGATACCCAACAAGGGGTAACGAACTAGAGCATCTAAGGAGCCACATTATAATCCTTACAGTTTGCTTTACTTTTAACATGGGAAAACACCACCTCTCAGAAGAAGCAAGGCCAAGATAAAGATGATCATTTAGCATATTAATGGCATTAAGGGTTTCACCTTCCAACAAAGAAGAGCAGCAGCAGATTCTGCAATTTCATGCTCCTCCAAAGGGAACTTTTTTGCACAGGCTACAACATTCTCACCAAACTTATTCCGAGCTAAGACTCCAGCCTGAATACACAAAATTAATTTTAATCCAGTCCGCAGGAGGGAGAAGCAGTCACTAGAAGAAGAAGAAGAAGAAGAAAAGGGCCCTCCACCAAAATAACATGCAATTTGCTATACGAGTCTTCAAAATCAGAGTCTAAATGATTTCTATGAAATAACAGTCAGTCATGAACCCAAAGCAATAAGCAGCTAGATTCATCTCAATTCAATTCATTTTGTTGCTAATGGGCAAGTTGTGATCTAACTCAGGAGTCGTTCCTATCTTCTTCTTTTTTGTTTTGGGTCTTCCAGAAACTCTTCCTTGTTATCTTGGTGTCCAATTATGGGCACTGGATTGAGAGAATTGTTGGCAAAGGTACTAGTCCTGCAGCACCTGCTAGTTTATGGCTATGAGTTTGTTATTGCTACATAAGATTTTCCTTCCTTTTTATTTTTACAAAGGACACTCACGGCGTCATGGACCTCATGGCTGCCACAGTGATCAATCCTAACATTTAGATGTGCAAAGGGTAATTTATCGCTTCTTAGTAGAGGAACAAGAGCAATACTGATTTATTGTTTGAAAATCTTGGAAGCAAAAGTGAGTGGTTTCAAGACTAGCACTGGTCCAAGGTTTAATCTTAGGATCTATTAAGTAATTGTGCTGAACTCAAGATTGAAATATACTGGAAAAAATGCCTAAATGAACATTTCTTATGAACTAGGTCCATCATGAGCCAAAATAGTTTTAGGGGTTTTAAGGATACTCCTCCGGCAAAGCAGATTTGGAACCAATGCTTGCCTCTTTTAATTGGCAGAAACACTTCCGCCATATCCTTTAAAGATTGGGTTAAATACTGGGGCTCTTATGCCTGGGATTCCAAAGAAGAACGAAGAAATATGATAAAAAAAACATAGCTTCTTTACGCTGGTTTATTTGACTTAACAAGAATGACATGATTTTCAATAGAGAGCCACTATTTGCACCTCACTTATTTTTAAGCACACCTCCCCCTCTCATTTTTTTCCTATTATACCCCTTCCCTACCTAAAATACCCCTCCCTCTATCCCACACCCCCACCCTTATGCAGCAACCCATCCCCTTTGGCGATGGCAGTGGCCCCTCCAATGATGGCAGTGGCCCCTCCGGCGATGGCCCGCACCCCCTCTTCCTCCCTCTCCTTCAGACCTCGGAAAAAGGAGAGAGAGAGAGGGGGGGTGGGTTTCCGTTGGAGGGGCCACCGTCGCCGGATGGGCCAGTGCCATCGTCGGAGGGGTGGGTTGCCGCTAGAGGGGTGGGATGTGAGATAGAGGGAGGGGTATTTTAGGTAGGGAAGGGGGTTGGGTAAGGGGTATAAAAAGAAAAGAAAAAAGAAGGGGAGATATGCTTAAAAAAAAATGAAGTGCGAATAAAAACTCCCATTTCAATAATATGCCTTCTAACCCAAGTAAAGTGGCTTGTTTATTTAAAGGGTTATGCTGTGACTTGGATGAAGAATGAGACCAGTCTTCTTTTTGACTTGGAATGAGTTTTTTTGTTAGCAAGGAGATGGAGGCCATTTTGCTGGGGCTCTAGATAGCTGACCAAATCAAAGCAAATAGAGTGCTGCTCCTTTCAGACTCCCTCAAGGAGATAACCACAATTAATGACAGGTTTTTTTAAATGCCCTTGACAGTGTAGGAACAACTTCTTGGAATGTAAATAGTTAATAGCTAGGTTTTTGAGGTTTCCTTAGTTTTTGTAAAGCGTCATCTAAATGGTCAGGCTCAAGACATGACCCAAAGGGGTCTCAAAGACTTAAGTTGTATGTGGGATTGCAACCATTGGGTTCTGCCAGGGAGTCTTCGGGCTCCTCTTCTGATTAATGCAAACTCATTTACCCAAAAAAAAAAAAAAAAGGCTGTAATGTGTCCATATCCATTCATCTACAGCTGATGCTTTTGATATTTATTTGATGCATATTGTATTGGTAGGCTAAATAATAAAGTTAGTAGACCATATCGTACTATCATAGGATTTGGATCAATTCTTTAAACCTTTTTAGTAAAAATTAAAAGGGAGAAAAAATGTTCCAAATACATTATGTTGATTAGATGCTTAAGACACTTCTGATAATATTGATTCTTGGGCTAGGTAACCTTTGGGGCTTTGAGGCGGCATCCATTCAATAGTGGGTCACTGAGCCGAATAGCTTGGCTCAACTTAAGCTCACACCCATCATGTGCTTGAGCCTGAGTCTCCAAGTGAGCTCGTTTAGCTAAGTGAGCCTAAGCCGAGCTATACTAGGTTTAGCTCTTTAAAAGCTCGGCTTGTTAAGGGTCTTAAATGTGTATGGTATGGGAACAAATGTTTTTTTTTTGGTAATTAACATTGGTTGACCAATGTGTGATCACATCCCTCGCGGACACATGGTGTATATTGGGTTAAAACGTCATCTCAAAAAATAGGTGCCAAAAAGAAGCACAAAATTCAAAAACACATCACATGGCAATTTGTTGCAAGTCACTCAATGGTCACACCAATTTTGGATACAAACTATCATTCCCATATACACGGTTGGGTCCGACTCCCATATTTTTTAGTCCAATGCATTCTTCTGAGCTTAAGTTGGTTCATTGGCCATGGTAAGCTAGGTCAACACAGACTGAATAATGCAATTACAAACCCTAAGGTATGTGATTGGATATCTGGGTCATTATCCTTGGTTTATCAAGCCAGCTTAGGAACCAGGGTCGGCAGAAAAAACCGTTTTATACATGGCGTCATTGGCTTGCCGGGTCATCCCCTGACAAACAAAATTACAAAACAACCTGGGTTGGTTCTAAAAATGGATCTGATTTGAAGTTCGGGCCGGCTCTTGCCTGAATATCTTTGCTGGCCGGGCTGATTCTCTGACCGGACCCTTGGTTAACCTCGCCGGCTCGCCCCTTCTAGCGTAGCCCGATTTGGGCGTAAATTTTTGGGCATTTTAGGGGTCTTCCGCAAAGCAAACCTTACTTCAAAAAACTCGTTCTTGCAGAGCGAGAGAGAGAGAGAGAGAGAGAAAAAAAAAAAAAAACAGTAGAAAATGTTCAATAGAAGAAGGTTTTTATCGGCGCCGATGGTGTTTGGAGCAGCCTTGTAAGATCTCTTGTATGCTTGCACTTTGATATTGCATCCGGGTATTTCGATTTTGCCAGTAGTACTGCTATAAACATGATTTGAAGTATATATATGATGTCTTAGTTCAAGTTCTTTATTTGTATTTAATCCCTGCAGAAGCTAACGTTCTGGAACTTGCTCTATCTTTTCCTGTTGATACTTACGCGTAAGTAGAGACACAAACACATTAGCAAGTTATTAGTGTAAAATTGTTTGGATTCCCAGAGCAGGACCCTCATTTAAATTTTTTTTTATTTTTTTAAATCAGAATACTTTTGCCAAATCATTACTGTATGGGAGATTTATATCTCTCAAAATCATCATAATCTTCAGCATTTTTTTCAACATTACTTTGATAATCCTCATCGCTTTCGTCATCACTGTCCCGATGTCAATTATCAACCATTTTGCCTATGAGTACTGCAAGGATATCGAGGCAGAACTACAAGAGACCAGAATATATAAGAGTTCTTAGGTGCGTGAAGGTGCCACATCTTGGTTGATTCTGATGACCTAACTGATATGGCCCATTCTCGAATCAAAAAAATAAAATAAAAAAAGAGAGCAAAAACTGATATGACCCATCCCTTTCCCATATAGATGAACAAAGGTTTCCAAGAAAAGCACAGTCTAGCATTGTGTGACTTAACCCGAAACATATTGACTTGAAGCAGGATACCCATGTACAATAAATAAAATAATTTGTCATGGCTGCTGCCATCATTAACATTACCACCTCTGTTACCATTGAGTTCTCCACCCTTATAATTCAAGTATCAACTTTTCTGACAATCATGTATATCAGTTACTGTTCCTTAGGTTGACCTCACCACATCTTTTCACACATCCATTCTTTTGTAGTTTATATAACCCTTATCTCTCTCATGGTGCAAAAATCAGATTCCACTTCACCAACCTGTGAAAAGGTTGATTCCTACCTCCTACCTAGGCCTTCCGCTTGGTTCCATGTTCAAATCAAAATCTATGTGCAATCCGATGGTGGAGAGGGTTAGTTAAAAGCTCAGTTCGTGGAAAGCCCTGTTGCTATCAGAAGGGGGAAGGCTCACTCTAATTAAAAGCTCTCTCACTAGTGTGCAAAACTATTTTCTTTCCCCCTTATTGATTCTTGGTTCTATCACAGTCAAGCTCGAATCTTGTTTTAGAAATTTCCGTTGGAATGATAGAAAGGAGGCTAGGAGATATCATTTAGTCGAATAGAGCAAATGTGTTTTCCCACGAAGTCTAGAGGACTAGGGATTAGGAAATTAAGAGAACACAATTTAGCTCTTATTGGAAAATGGTTATGGTGGTTCAGTTTTGAAAGAGAGTTTATGGAGTAGGGTGGTGGTGGCCAAGTATGGGGCCATATTGGAGTGGGAGCCCAAAGAGGTGAAGGAGGATTATGGAGTGGGCAATCGGAAGGAAATTCTAAAAGTTAAGAACGTTTTTTGGAAGCACATAAAATTCTGTCTGGTGTCGAGAGAAGATCAAATTCTGGGAAGACAGATTGTGTGATGAAATCCCCCTTAAGGAGGTTTTCATTGGTATTTTCTCCCTTGCCTTGAGAAAAAAGAAACCATTGTCAATCATTTCAAGGAACATGGTGGAGTAGGGGGTTGGAATCTAAAGTTGAGAAGAAATTTGAATGATTAGGAGTTAGAGGAGACTTTGGAGTTTTTTAGGGCCATTAAATGTCTATTATCCCAATCTGAATTAATTGTTGTGGGATATGCATGGAATGGGTAGTTTCTCAGTCAAGTTATTTTACAATGTATTTCTTAAGAGGTCAAAGTATCTCATTTGGGTCCCTGACATTCCTTCTAAAATAACTTTCTTTGTCTGGAATGTTTTTCTGGATAAAATTCTTACCGGATCTTGGAACATGGCCAACCTTTGTGTTATGTGTTTGGTAGTGGAGGAGACGGTAAACCATCTTTTTACCCTGCCCTGTGGTCAGAAAAATTTGTAATATCTTTCTCTCCCACCTCAGCGTCTCCTGGTCTTTCCCACTTAGCTTTAAACCTCTAATCTCCTGCTGGTTCATCAAAGATATGGAGGGAGTCTAGCTCTTGGTTTGGTGCTTGCTTCCAGGGGCTCTTTGCTGGGTTGTATGGAAGGAAAGAAATAGAAGGGCCTTTGAGGACAAGCATTCAGATTTGGAAGGTTTGGTTGCCCTGGTCTACAACAGATTATTTGATTGGATATCTATTAGAAAAGATTTTGAAGACCGGGATTGGTGCAAATATGGGGGTCCTGTTAACTGATATTTTTATTCAGTTTTCCTTTTCTTGTGTTTACTTTTTTTTTTCTTTTCTATTTTTGTCTCTTTTCTGTTTATCTTCAGTCTTTTCACTTTCTGGTGAAGTTTGTTGTATTCTCTCTTTTTCCTCCCCCTTTAATGAAATTCCTACCATTCAAAATATTTCTTTCCAAATAGACTGAATGGAACAATTATCATATGTCACTTTCTATCATGTGGCATGGGTCTTCGATGAAACTTAAGCTTCTGATGGATAAGATTTTATTTTATTTTATTTTATTTGTTTTTTTTTTTTTGCCGGGGGGGGTGGGGAAGGTGAAACTCAGACTGTATTCCAGGAGTAGCTTCTTTCAAAAATAATGATAATAATAATAATAATAACAACAAATAAATAAATAAATACAAGAAAGGCTGCTTCCCGGTTATTGTACCTAGATTGATACAAAAAAAGGTTATTGTGTCTAGATTTTCAGGAAGGGTACAGAGCTTTTACCCCCCCCCCCTCCCCCTGGGGCTAGGTGGGCTAGGTGTAATGTTATTTTTATATTGTTGGATCCAGATTTGAAAGTGTGCTGAAGCCTGGAATTTTTATCAGTTCGACTCTGTGAAATGCGATTCTGCATATGCAGTGAAATTAAGGGGAAGTTGTTGACCATAGAGAAAAAGCACGTTTTGTATTAGTTTCAAAAAGACGAAGAACCACTTCTTGATCTATTGTTCATTGTAACCCTGGTTCATTCATACAAGTTCCAGCATCAATATTTCTAGTGACATGTACTGGAGATGGAAGAAGGGGGCTTGACTTTGATAATGCACCATGTGGGACTTATTAGGGCTGCTTGTAATGGTCTTCTTCTGGTAAACAACTGATACAATGAGTACTTCAGGTCATGAATTGAGTCACAAAGTAGGTCTTAATGCTTCGTAGATGTTCTTCACATTGTCTGCTTGAATGTTGCAGGTGCACACTTGCATTCGAACCTTTTACCATGGAGTATATAGTGGTACAAATATATACTGATTTATTTGAATTTGAGATTATTTATTATTATTATTGTTATGATTATTTGGGTTTGAGATATTCACCTTGATTTTTCTGATAATGCATGGAGTTGGGCCCCACAACCTATTAAGGACTTATACAAGAAGCCTTTTTGGTCTAGGTTTTTAATGGAGGTACTGATCTTTGTGAATGGGAGTGTATTGCATTGGCGTGTTAGGTCACACCAATAGAATAATCTTTATCTGATTGATGACAAATCCTACAAAATGTTCTTCCAAAATTAGAGTACATCTTTCATTAAGTATAAAAAAAAAACGTTTTAATAGAGCTGGGTGGTTTTCTAACTGTTTTTTTTCTATGTTCCCAATTCCCAAATCAATGTGTGGATTTTGAAGGATTCTCACTAAAAGATTGGATAAAAAGAACATAATATTTATAGAGTGTATTAGCTATGTAGGTCGCAAGCCACAACTAGACAGATTGTTGATCCTTGCTGATTTCAAACTGTTGCAATAATAATCTTTAGGCACAAATGCTCTGGTCCAGATTGTGGCTCGACTTCTTTTTGGATAATTAACGATAATTTATTAGAGAGAGAGAGAGAGAAAAAAAAAACTAGAAATACAACAGCAAGGGGAAGAGACCCTAATAACAATCCCCCAAGCTACAACCTTCACTAAATCAAAGAAGAAATAATGCCCCCTATTTTCCAAAAGATTAGCCAACTCATTCCAGCTTCTATCAACACGATACAAAGAAATGAATAGCAACTGAATTAACCCCCTAATCTCAAAGATAATAGAATCGAGAGACCAAACCCCCTCACCACCCTTACCCAGGCCACAACTAATTACCACTGCAGAATCGCCTTCGACAAGGCAATCCTTGATCGCCATTTTCCTCAGATCTTGCAACCCCATTAGGAGACTCGTAGCCTTAGCATGGATAAAGTCACACTCTCCGAACGGGTCCCAAATAGCATTGATAATATTACTAAAACGATCGTGCAGCACGCATCCAAAGCTTACTTGGCCGCGATTGCCTTTGGAGGCTCCATCAAAATTAAGCTTGAATAAGCCAAGAGGAGGGAGATGAAATTCTAATTTTAATGTCCTAGAATCCTAGAGGGGAGGGATGAATAGGATTACTAATTATTTGTCTTTCCAAGTTAGAGTTCACTTTAATTTGTCTCCCAAGTGTATGTGTGATGAAATAATAGTGCAACTAATTGACTGTTTTAAACATGCAAGGTGTTAAAGTAAAATCAAGTAAACAAACAACAAACACCAATTACACAATGAGACAAGATTTGTAGTGGTTCGGTCAATCCAAGCCTACGTCCACTATCCAAAAGCTCAAATCGAGCTACTTTAATTTTTATTAATAATATACCCACTACTACAAAAAAATTAATAAACCTAACAATATTTCAACTCATTGAACTCCAGTCACTATCAAACACACTCGGTGGCTCCGGTGAGTGTAAGCAAACCTTCGGTGACTTTGGCGAAGGTGTAATCACATATAAGAGAGTTTTTCAGCAAGGCAACTTACTTCTCAAACATATGCTTTTTAGAAGGCTGATTTTCAATATTAGTCTTTGTATTAATTCTTCCAATTTATAGCAAATGGGGAATATCAGTAAATGCCTCTTAAAGGCTGATTTTCAAGTTTAATCAACAATGAATAAATCTCTACTAGCAATTAGGAATTATAGTCTCAGAGATTATCCTCTAAGTATAGACTTTTAAGAGGATTAATTAACAATAATGTGGTTGCCTCTAAGAAGGTTAATATTCTAATTGATACCACAATCAAGATATGCTCGAAACAATCAAGTTCTAATACCTACTTTTAATATTCTCCGGAGGGATTCCGACGGGATTTACTATAACTAATCGAACATCAAGGTGGGTCTGTCGCCCTCCTTGGGTACAACATCGGGATTACTGTTCGAAAAATCCCTGGGATGCTCTAGAATCTAGATGCTTAGGCCTTTGGGAGGGAGTTGTATGGTCGTAAAACTAGGAAGGTGCCTACTTATTGGGATGTCGTCCTTAAGAATGTATCTTGGCCCAACCTGGAGCTTCCCCAAGTGGACTCTTGTTATGGTACCCATATTTTATCTTTTGTCCAAGGAGGGGGTTGTCCCCCGGTTGGAAAGATTGAAGGTTTATCTGGTAGGAAGAGTGGTAGGAGATAATCCTTGCCCTCAAGCTCTATGTTAGTGAGGGACTAAGGTATGGAGGGTAGAAGGCGATTTACAGGTCCAAAGGCTTGCCAAGGAGCTTTTTCTTTTTCTATTTTCGTTTAAGCAAGAGGCTCAAAGGGTGTTCAAGATTGGTCACAGATCCTGGCAAGGTGGAGGCCTGCTTTTGGACATCTGGCATCCAATTGCTGCTTGTGACACTCCTTCCAAAAGAACAAGTGATAGAAGCCGAGAAAAAGAAGGGTGGATTTGGGGTTATGGCTTTCCCGTTCACCTGTGGGGCACCACCACTTTTTAGGTGATAGGCAATAGGTGTGGTGGTTGTGTGGAAATTGCCTGCCCAGACCCATGTTCTATGGAGTGGTTTAAATTGAAAGTCTGCAATCCGGCAAGAGCTCTGTTGGCCGTGTGGGTTTCCAATGGTTTGCTGGTATTCAGAATCTCCCTTTGGAAACAGGAGAACCCATACTTCTTGCCTACCTTGGCCATAGGTGATCTACTCTGGCAACATGATGATACCGGAGAGAAGAGAGGCCGACAATCAATCAAAGGGGATGGGAGGAGAAGACTGGAGAGGAGGGAGGAGGTTCAAAAGTCAATTTTTGAAAAGTACGAAAACTGACAGCTAGAGACAAAGCAGAGGAATAATTTCAAAATTAGGAGGAGTCGGAGGGAGCTTAAGAGTAGGGAGACTTCCAGAAGAAATGAGAAAGGAAGGCTGGCTCAAGGTCGGACCAACTATTGGGCGGACCTTAGGTTCAGGCCCGAACCAAGGGGATATTCAATTGAAGACAGGGGGGATTTGGATGTGAACGCACGCCATTCAAATCCAAGCCCAAGAGTTGTGGGAGGAGAGGTCCACGATTCAATTCTCGGATCAAAGATAGATCCTTGATGCAAGAAGCCCATCCTCGTGGGCCCATGAGCCCCTCTAAATAGATTGAGGGCTTCGATAAGAGGGTTAAATCCCAAGACTTGCTTCTACGTAAAGACCTAGAGCCGGAAGGGCGACCTGCTCTTAGTTGAAAATGTAATGCAAAGGGGAAGAAGAAACCTCAAGCGTCGACTAAGTGGTTTGATCTAGAAGCGGAGGATCGTGGCCACTAGACACTTGATCCTCAAAAGTGACCTTCTGGTATTGTGATAACAGAGAACCACTGTGACAAACGAAAGGAGTCATTGGAGAAGGTGGACCAGGGGTGTAAAGGAAAAGCGAAAATCATCATGGAGGAGGAAAGCTGGGAGGAGGACGAGGATGGCTCTCCCATTATTAGGTACGAATCAACATGTGATATCCTTCAACCTGGTTCGACTGAAGATGGTGTTTGAAGAGGGTCTTGCAGGGGAGAATCTAGCGCAATTGCCACATGGTTAAATAAGATAGTGGATGAGAACTGGAACGACCAGGTTCTGGAGAATTGAGGTGAGCTGAAGAAAAGGTGGGGCGATTACACTACAATGGAAAGCAGGAATGAGGGTGTGGTGGCGCTATCTGCATATGATGATCTCTTGTCGTCTATCAACTCTGAGGAGGCCCTAGGAAATTATGGAGGTGGATACTCTCTTGATGCTGCCCCCCCCCCCTACCTCCTCTAATTGGGTGTTAAAGAAGGTTGCAAAGGTAAGTCGTTGAATGGGTCTTTCTTTCAAGGGGCTGGAGCAACAATTGGAAGCAATATTCTGTGAAATTGAGCGGCAACGAAACTGGAACCTGAGACGTTATAAAGGAGGGCGAGATGGAAGGAAGAGAGACAACCAATCTAGGGAATTTAAGAATCTCAAGTCAGACATTAATTATGAAGGTCGAGGTAGAAAGAAGGCTTAAAGGTGAAGGGGGAAACACGCATCATTGATCACTGATGGGGAGGAACTTTATTACCTAGTACATTAGAGTAGGGTGGAGAAAAGGTGGGCCATGAAAGATCTAATAAGGAGGTGGAAGGCCGACATAGTGACCTTGTAGGAAATTAAAATCCAGCGAATCGATGGAAAAGTGTGCAGCGACCTTTGGGGCCAAAAACCATTTCAGTTTGCTCATAAAGAAGCATCAAGGAATGCAGGAGGAATTCTGGTTGCTTGGAACTCAAAGGTTATAGAGGTTCTTGAGAAGAAGATTGGCGATTATTCAGTTTCTATTCTATGTAAGAAAGGGCGGGTGGAGAGAGATGAGCTTTTTCTAGAGTGTATGGCCTTTGAGATCAAGCCGCAACTGCAAATATGTGGGAGGAGCTCTGAGGGGTGTGGTACTCCTAGCAGGTTCCTTGGTGCATAGGGGGCAACTTCAATGTGGTGAGATATCCTTCAGAAAGGTGGGGGTCCTTTAGGTCCACTCCTTAAATGAAGATGTTTAATGAGTTCATTGGGGAGCTTGATTTAGTGGATTTGCCGCTGAAAGGAGTGCAGTACTCTTGGTCCATAAATTAGAACAGGCAAGCCAGTAGTAGAATTGTCATATTCTTATTATCTCGAGAGTTTATGGACCAGTATCTCCTTATCTCTCAAGAGGCATTATCGAACCCTTCCTCTGATCACGACGCACGTCCCAATCCTCCTAAATGCGGGAGACTTACAGACGGGCCCCAGACCATTCAGGTTTGAGATTATGTGGTTATCTATACCGGGCTTCAAGCATAAAGTTAGATCTTTGTGGATTGATTTTAGAGTTGAAGGAACGGTTAGTTTCACCTTTAGGCAAAAGTTAAGTATGTTAAAGGGCATGATTTCTACTTGGAAGAAAGCGGAATTTGGAAAAATGGAAGAAATGTATGGACAGGATTAAAGAAGATGACCAGAAAAGCCAGAGTGCTCCTTTGAATGATATTAATAGTTGAGGCCAAATCGGAATATTCCAAGCTTTTGAAGATGGAAGAAATGTCATGGTGACAAAAGTGTAGGGTATCTTGGTTGAAAGAGGGAGACTGGAACACCCAATTCTTCCATAGGATGGCATGTTTAAAATCATCCATCAATATGATCAGAAAGTTGAAGGTAGGAGAGATGTGGATTTATGATGCTGCTTATATTCGGGACGCTAATCTCTTCACAGAGCCTTTCCCTATTCGCCCGATCATTGAAGGGGTTAAGTATGATGCTATAAGCTTGGACCAACAAAACTGGCTTAAGAGACCTATTCCGGAAGAGGAGGTTTTGATAGCTTTCAAAAATTTTGAAGACGATAAAGCTCCAGGCTCGGATGGTTTCCTGATCAAGTTCTTGAAGGAGTGTTGGGATGTAGTGTGGCTCGATGCAATGTCGGCATTAAAGGCTTTCTTCTCTAAGGACCAATGGTTCCAAAGTCTAAGTGCTACATTCATCTCCCTCATTCCAAATAAAGGGGCAGCCGAGATTAAGGACTATCATCCTATCAACCTAGTGAGGTGTCTTTACAAGCTTCTGTCAATAGTCCTTGCTCTAAGGCTCAAGGATATTCTCCTCCATGTGATCTTGGAATCGTAGAACGCCTTTGTCTTGGGAAGACAGATTTTAGATTGCCCTCTCGTGGCCAATAAATGCATTGATGCTAGGATCAAAGGTGGCGCTTCGACTATGGTCTGCAAGGTGGATCTAGAGAAAGCTTATGACCATGTCAGTTGGTCTTTTCTTGACAATGTTTTGCAGAAGATGGGATTCGGTCAACATAGGCAGAACTGGATGAGAATATGTGTCTTCACCCTTCTTCTCTGTTATGGTCAATGGCTCCCCGAAAGGTTTCTTCAAAGGTAGTAGAGGCCTTTGCCAAGGTGACCCTCTTTTGCCATACCTATTCATTATAGTTATTGAGTTATTGAGCAAGATGGTGAGCAAAGGTGAAGCTTGTGGGATGTTGGAGGGGTTCTCTCCTAAGGAAGGTAGCACTAAGATTTCATTTATCCAATTTGTGGATGACTCTCTGTTCCTTTTCGATGACGATCCGGAAGCATTTCGCAGCATAAGATGCATCCTTCTCATTCTTGAAGCAATATCTGGTTTAAAAATTAATCTGAGAAAATCCAAGCTCTTTCCAGTAGGGGATGCGGTTCATGTAGAAGAGATAGCCTTGGTCATGGGGTGTGAGGTGGAATCTCTTTCTACAACCTATTTGGTCTCCCTTTGGGAGCCAAAGCATCCTCAAAATCATTCTGAAACTTGGTCATTGAAAGACTGGATAGAAGACTTGCTAGTTGGAAAGGGAGATATCTATCCAAAGGAGGCAAGTTGGTTCTATTGAGAAGTGTCTTTTCAAGCCTGGTGTCGTATTATCTTTCACTTTATGCCGTTCCAAAGACTATCGCTTATTTGATTTTAAAAAAAGCAACAGGAATTCCTTTGGTAAATTAAGCTTGGTGCTCAAAAGGTAAATTGGGTAAGTTGGAAAGCAATTTGCATGCCGGCGGATAGGGGAGGCCTGAATATTAGATCAATCACAACTATTAATAGAGCTCTTTTCTCTAAATGACTCTGGAGATTTGGGGAATAAAAAAACTCTTTATGGAGGGAAGTTATAGCTGCCAAGTATGGAGAAATTCAAAATGCTGGATAAGTGGTCAACCGACGGAAGCTACGGGTTGTGTGGTTTGGAAAAATATCCACAAGAATTGGGACTTGATGCAAAGTCTAATAAAATTTAAGATTCATAGTGGTGAAACGGTGAAATTTTGGAAAGACACATGGTGCTCAAGTCTTCCATTATGCAGGCTATTTCTCAATCTTTAAAACCTCTCAACTTGCAAAGGAGAATCTGTAAAAGACCATATGATAAGGGCAAGGGCTTTCTGTTCATGGGATATGCATTTTCAAAGGAACCTTAACAACTGGGAGATTGATGATATGGGGGCCCTAATGACCAGGCTGGATAATTACAGCCTCGGGGACAAGGAGTCTATGGATGAGAGGCTCTGGATTCCTGATGAAGAGAAGGGATTCTCTGTTAAATCATTTTTCAATCCATTTACACGGATAATACGGTGGACTTTCTGGCGGAGTTCTTATGGAACAAGTTCATTCCATCCAAAATTTCTTTCTTCATGTGGCAGCTTTGGTGGGATTGCATTCAGACCTTGGATAACCTTATTCGAAGAGGCATGATTGCTCCAAACCGTTGTTGTATGTGTGGTAGAGCAAGTGAATCAGCTATGCACCTTTTAGTGCATTGTAACTTTGCTGCAAATGTTTGGGACTTCTTTTTGACCCGCTTCCAAGTTCATTGGATAGCTCCAACTACAATGAGAAAGTTCATCTTTTGCTGGTCTCATCAGTCCATGGTGAGGGTTAATGGGGGTGGGAAAGCTATGCTGGACATTAATTCCGGCAGCGGTATGTTGGGCAATTTGGGTGGAGCGTAACCATCGGATCTTTGATGGGACCTCCTGATGAGGACATCATGACTGAGATGACTTTACATTGGGTTTGGAGTTCATTATAGGTTATTTATTTATTCATTTAGTTTATGTTTTATGTCTCTTGTTGGAGAGGGACAAATGTTTGTGAGGCTAGTATTGTCTTTAGTAGTTTATTTCGGGTATTTTTGTTATTATTTGTAGTTAGGGGGTATTTCTGTCATGAGAATAGTAGACTGGGGATATTTTGGTCTGATTTCTATTATTGTATGAAGCCCTAGCCGTGGGAGGCTTATTTATATCCCCCACGACTAGAGTTTTTGATTTTTATGAAATTATGAATAAAAATTTGAATGTGGTTCACTTCTTCCTCCTTGTTGTTCTATAGGTTGAAGGCACTAAAACCCTAGAATGGGATTAGACACCCACCTAGTTTATCGATGGCGGTGGAGGCTACTCCCTCCCCTTGGATTAAAGGTCTCTCATCTCCTTTCTTCTTTTTGTTTATGCATATTTTTTTAGGTTTTTAAGTTGTTGAAATTGTTTTACTTGCAAAAAACTCATGACAGATTCATCATCTTCTATTTGAGCAAACCAACACCTCCACAATATTTCCCAAGCTTGGACGACATTACTTGAGGTGAGAGACAGCCCAAAGCCCATTCGTGAATTTGCTATAGAGGTGTTTGTTCATAGCCAGGCATGATCCTATCGGCAAAATAGATTTTGGCATTTCAATTGGCAAATGCGAAAAACCCAAACTTTGGTTGATTTGGAGTTTCCAGAAGCATTTATACACCTGTAAGGTCCAATCCCTAACCACCTCCTACATCAACAATTGGTTTTGAGGAATTTTTGTTGGGGTTCCTTATGATTAGGTGTGAACATGATAAAAAAAGGGTCAGCACAAGATTATTCTTAGATTTCCAAACACCAAGGCTTTGGTCGAGGGATCCCCGCTAGACCTCCATAACCCCTGTACGATCATAGAGAATCTAGCCTTCATCCACAAGATTCATCACAAATCAATTTATATCACCCAAAATAAATCACAGACATGAAATAGAGGAAATAAGCAGTTTTGGTAGATCAGCTACCTGCTCTCAACTGTGGAAGCTTTGAATGTTTTGGGTTTTCTTGAGTGCATAACACACTTGTACGATTCAAGAGCAAGCAAATCCTTGGCACAAAATTTTAGTTTTGGAGGAGTTTTTGCTGAAATATTTCTGTCCAGGTGTGACTTCCTATTTTTGAGATATCTCATGATACTGGCTACCATATTCCAACGGCCCCACCTTTCTTGGATTGGATTTTCCCAGGGTGTAGTAGACCCCTGGGTGACACTAGTGGGTGGGTCCCACTTCTTTAAACTTTAAAATAAAAAAAAACCAGGCAAGGTTTTCCCAGGCTGGTGGCACCCTTATAGGAGTTAGGATTTAAAAAAAAAAAAAAATTGGAAACTCCAAAATTCAATCCTATGATCATGGTTTTTTGTTCACAACATCTCTTACATCATCAGGAGCAATTCTACATACAAATCATGTATTCATTCTTCTCATCTGGCTCCACCCTCAAATTTTTTGGAAAGTTGACTTTTGGCATTTGTGGCATATGGCTTGGAGTTGAGTTTTTAATTCCCTGGACTAACCAAGCACCCATAAATTATTATGATTGTCTAAATATAATATTAAACCCATTATTAGGCTTCTCAGATCATTCCTAGAATTATTTGGTTTGTTTCCCTTTATTTTGGCCTAGTTTAGACACTTTTCTAGGCCTTGCCTAAATTTTCCCCATTACTAAATTTTTGTATCTTCTGATAATCCAAGCCTATTAATTAGGTCTTTAATTGTTATTAATTTTGTAAGCCCTAATTCTTTTATTGCATGTTGAGCTTAATTCAAGAACTACCTGAAATAGCATGTGGACTTGAGAGTAGGAATCTTGTTTATTTTTCTTCATTACTTTAGTAATTTTATTCCTATCTTTTGTGTACACACTCATTATCCTACATGCATGTTGCATGACCTCTACTCTTCATCTCTAGCTGGTGAATTCAGTGTTAGGAAGGATTCATGAGTGGATCTCCATAGACTCGAACTTTAGCCCCGGTCCTTTAGCTCTTGGGTTTTTTATTGGGATTCCCTTATTTGTAGGCCTTAAGCTTTTGCATCCTTTTGTAGTTCCCTTTTTTTGTCACTTTATTATAGCATCTCTCATGCTTCGGATGTGCCTTGTACAAGTTTATCCTTTAAAAAAAAATTTCCTTATTTTTTCAAAAAAAAAAAATCCCCAATGCACGACCTTCTTTAATTTGATGTACTAATCAAGTACAAGAGATCATGCGTAGACTTACCCAATCACCAAAAACGAGAGATCATTCTCTCTACTTACACAACCACAAGCCCTAGCTTGTTCTTTAATGAGTTTTTTCAATAATGAGAGCGTAGGTCTAAAAATGAATTGCAAGCCAATGTGATTTGAGGGTTAGGTCACTATTTATAGAGCTTTACAAACCCTAATCGAGTGGATATGCAACGGTCACAAAATCCCACAAAATTGGAAAGTTTTCGCTCATAAAACAAGCCAGAAATTTGAGTTTCTTGACCTAGGATCGATTCTAAAAGTCTTATGATTGATCTTAGGTGCTTCCCTGAGAAAATCTAAAGATTTGGCATCTTAGGATCGATCGTAGGTTTTTTGGGATCGATCCTGGAAGTTTCTAGGATCGATCTTGGATCTCCAAAATTGCATTTCTTGACTTTTAAGCCTATGCACTTGCTCCTGGAAGGTCCTAGATCGTTCCAAACCTCTTAGGACTTGCCCAAGTGACCTTTGCATCCCTCACTTTGGTTTATTATATTGATTTTACATATATTGTTTGATTATGACCAATTATGAGTGTGTCTATCTCTCTAAGTCCATGGGTGGCTTTCTAAACTCACTTAGGCTGGGTTTGGTCAAACACACTCACACCACACTCTTACCTTTGATGTTTAACTTTGTATACATGTGTGGCTCTGAAGAATGAGTTGTTGAAGCTTGTGTTGTAGTGCTTGAGACTTTTGTTGATAAGCATAATGTTTCTTGTCTCCTTGCAAGTATGTCTATTTTCAGTCTTTAATGTAGTTCTTTGCATGACCTAAGACTTTGACTTAGACTTACAAACTTACAATGATATAACATTACAACCATGACAACCTACTACAAGTTCAACTACTTATAATCCTTTTTATGCATGGAATTGACAATATACTTAATAGGGGAGTCCATGACCGAATTTCTTTCCTCGTCCTGGGATTAGACCAAGATAAATAAGAGACCCAATTCTGAAAGAATATTGATTGAGAAAAGCCTTTAAACTCCTTGTGCACAGAAGGCTAGCCTCGTACTTCTATAAGGATTGAGCCAATCACCTTTGAATTAGGTCTGAAACTATCTTCAAACAGTCTCAAGTTCCTTTCCTTCTAGATTTTCCATATTACCCCATGAAGCAGGCACTCCTAAAACACCTTCATACGATTACCTTGATCCCCAGTATACCATTGCCCAACAAAGTCTTTAATCTCATTTGGCCAAACATGAGCTCTTCCTATTGAATAGAAAAAATAATTCCATATTGTCTCAGCATATTTTCAATGGAGGAAAATATGCTTTGCAGATTCTGTATCAGTCTTGCAAAGAATATACCACTGAGGAGAGAGAGCCATGTGAGGTCTCCTTCTTTAGAGCATATCCATGATATTGATTCAGTTAAGCACAACAAAGCATAAAAAAACATTAACCATAGGAGGCATCATAGGTGGCTTCCAAATCTTCTTAGCGGGAAAGCTCAAATTGAAATTATGGTAAGTAATTAAAGCCTTAAAAAATGATTTGCAAGAAAAATTCCCCGATGACTCTAGGATCCAAATCCTTTTGTTAGGAAAAATCAAAGAGAGATTTTTCAATATTTTCAAGCAAAGGGCCTAACAAATCGACTTCCCAATCAAAAAGATCTCTTGAGAATGTCAAGTTCCAAGTATGGCTAAGCATGGAAGGGGAGAGAACATCCGCAATGACAACCTCTTTTTGGTTATAGATCGTAAATAGGCTAGGGTGGGATGAGGAAAGACATTGATCTCCCCACCACAAATCTTTCTAGAAACAGATTTGTTTTCTATCACCCACCCCAAACTGAACATGAGGAATGAATAAAGGAAGGCTAAGGATAATATTTTTCCAAAGCAGGGACGTAGAAGAGGGGGCACGATTGAGAACATCCCACCCATTTGGATCTTTACCATACTTGCTGCAAATAATGGATTGTCATGAGCTTCATTTTTCAGAAGAGAACTGCCATAGCCATTTCCCGAGGAGAATAGTATCCCTTTCCTTTAGATGACCAATCCCTTATCCCCCATGATCTTTTGGGACTGTAGACATCCTCCCATTTGACAAAGTGATCTTTTTTAGATTTTCCTCCATCCCATAAAAAATCCGATGACATTTCTCCAACATCTCCTCAACCTTTCTAGGCATCTTGAAAAGTGACATATAATAAACTAGTATATTTTCTATAGCCGCCTTTATCAAAGTGATCCAACCCCCCAATGAAATATTAGATTTCTTCCACGCGGCCAGCTTTTTATTTATTTGCTCTATAACTGGGTCTCAGAAAGCAAGGGACTTTGGATTACCCCTCAAAGGCATGCCCAGATAATTGAGAGGCCAAGACTCCTTTTGAAAACCAATAATTTCAGCACATATAGCTACCTCCTCATCACACACCCCAATCCTTACCATACTAGATTTATTAAGATTAACTTTAAGGCTAGAGATGCACTCATAAGTCCTCAAAATTAGATTCAGGTTATGAACTTGTTCTGAACAAGCATTCACAAAACATATGGTATCATCTGCGAACTAAAGGTGGGAGATGGAAATGCCCTCTTTACTTGCATGGAAACCTTTAATAATTCCAACTTCCTCAACTTTCAACATGAGGACACTAAAAGCATCGGCCACAAGGGAAAACAAGAATGGAGATAATGGATCACTTTGTCTTAAACCTCGAAAGGAGCTGAAAAAAACCTTTTGAAGTCCCATTGATCATTACAGAATAAACTTTGGTACACAGGAGAAGCTAATAACAAAAATGGGGTAGGAATAATAGTAGATAAAGATCTAAAAGAGAAAGTTGTAGATGTAAAGAGAATAGGTGATAGAATTATAGCAATTAAACTTGTTTTAGAAAAAGAAATAATCAA
>JAOXJP010280262.1:0-19548 GCA_025762735.1 Platanus orientalis | reverse complement strand
ACAAAAAGGTATGGACTCAATGTTGACCCTTGGTGCAACCCTACTGTGATCGCAAACTCATTTGTCTCTCCCCCCGTCGTCCTAACATTAGCTATTGTTCCATCATACATATCCTTAACTATGTCAATATATCTATTTGGGACCCCTTTTTTATTCAAAACCCATCAAATGATCTCTCTTGGTACTCTATCATATGCCTTTTCTAGGTCAATAAAAATCATGTGAAGATCTTTCTTCTTTTCTTTATACTTTTCCATCAATCACCGAAGCAGGAAAATAGCTTCAGTTGCTGATCTCCTAGGCATGAATCAAATTGATTTTTAGACACTCTAGTTTCATGTCTTAGTCAATGTTCAATTACTCTCTCCCATAGTTTCATTGTATGACTCATAAGTTTAATCCCATAATAATTGGTGTAGTTTTGAATATCCCCCTTGTTTCTTGTATATAGGAACCACAATACTTCTCCACTCATCTGGCATTTTTTAAATTCTAATGATCTTGTTCAAAAGTTTAATTAACCATGATAAGCCATCGTCTCCCATTTAAACCTCAAATGGGATATCGTCTAGTGCTAATGCCTTTCCTATCTTCATTCTCTTCAAAGCGTCTTTAACTTTTGTCACACTAATCCTATGAAGATATCTATGATCTCGAATCTCCTCTACTCTACCAATTCCTAAACGTACATTCCCTACATGTTCCTCATTAAATACATTTTAGCTCATCAACCTTTCTTTAATCTCTTCGTCTTTTACTAGACTCTTTGATCCTCACTTTTAATGCATCTAACTCCACCAATGTTTGTATCTTCAAACATTACCAGTCCCAAGCCTGGATAAAGGAGGGTTGGCGTATGGTTGAGAACCGACTATAAAAACCCACTCAAACCATTTAAACATGAATCCTGAAAATACAAAAAAAAAAAAAATTTATTATTTACCAAAAAAAATTCATACTTTATTCCTTTTTACTCTATTGTTTTTCATTTATAGAATCTACTATTTTAGCATTTTTTTAAAGTTTATGATTTTTTTTAAACAAGCCGAGCTGAATGAAAGCTCAAGCTCAGTTCTATGAGCTTTAAACAAGGCTCAAGCCCAGCTCATTTTGCCACCCCTAGAAAATGGGAGCCATGAGTAGCGTCAACCCTTGGAGGAGAGAGCTTAAGCCCATGGCCTACTTTGGAAAACCACCCAATTCACAAATTTTTTCTTAATATTCTTCACTATATTAATCAAGGGGAGGGGGATGCCTTTAAATAAACTTACAACCTATAGAATTTAGAAAATATAAAATTAAAAACTTGCTAAAAACCTAAACTTGAAGACCAACTATTACCAAAACTTACTTTCCTAATTTAGAAACTACTAAACTTCAAATTTGTTGCCTAAGACATATTAAAATAAAAAACCTTCTAAAACATGACTTTTTTAAAGCCTTAAAACTACTAAAAATTAAAACTTTCTAAAAACACTATTCCCATAACTCTTTGATAACCTTAATAGTAATTTGGTCAGAACTTTCCCAAATTACTTTGGATTTGCACAATCTTGATCTTGTTAGAAAGGTAATTAAATAACCTCTCTAATGACACCAAAATCAAGCTGAAAAGGCAAGCTTTGACCCTTGAAAACTTGGACTAAAAGTGTGACATGATTACTCTTTAAAAATTAAAAAAAAAAAACCACCAAAACCTTGAAATTATTGGCCTTATTACATGGACACATAAAATAAATGTCCACCCCCTATAAAACCCTTACTAACCCCTCATAACATTCTTGCTTGAATTTGGTCCTCTTATGGGGAGATATATACATAAGTCTTGCTTGATTGTCCGCATCATTCTCCTGGGGTGGGAAGAAATTTGGCCTCGAATTTGATAGTGGTCACTCTCCATCACAGCTTCCAACGGCTTGATTCAGGCTTTTCAAAATTGGAGAACGATGTGGTGGAAGCCCAAGGATTGAAAACTTGCATGTCCCCTGTGGATTTTATGGCTACTTGGACCTTAATCTTGATCTGGTCCGCTTCCGGGCTTTAGCTTGAAATAGAATCTTCTCAGGCTTTAGTTAAATCTAACCTTTAGTGATGATCTGCAACATGGTTGGAGGAGGAAGTCCAAGTATAAAAGTTTTGCAAAAATTATTCCGCCTTGAACTTTTCCTTTTTCTAGCCTTTAACCTTTTTCAGGCTTCAATATGACTTTCAAAATCAGGTTTTTGTTCTGGAACTTTCTCTTCAGATGATGGTTCAAAGTCCTTAGAAAACTCAACTTTCAAAGAAGAATCCTCTTTCGGTGTAGGTTCTTCCATACTTGATGGTTCCTTCAGAATGGGTTTTTGTGGTAGGGTTTTAAGACTATACCATTGACCACAACTAATGAGCTTCAAGAGAGACGTCTCCACATCATAAGTTGTACATCTTTCCGCAATTCATGATTTCTCTAAGATCACTCCATGATATTCCGATGAAACCTTGCACTCCGCACTATCTCCGTATTGTCCCATGATGAATTTAAGAACAAAATCATCCTCATTGTAAACAATGTAACCACAATATATTTGATCTTGTTCATGTTGTTGGATTCTCTCTACTATACTTGTATGGATCAAGTTCTCTTCAAAACGGTTACTAATTAGAACTTTGAACAACCTCCCAACAAGGAGTTCAAATTTAGTTCTAAGCTTCATTATTCTCAAGACTCAACTAAATAGAATTAGCTAAAAAACCTAAAAATTAATAGACCTGTAGGAACCCAACTAAATGAAAATTAGTTAGAACCTGGCTTTGATACCAAAATTGATATAGGATATTCCAAGGCCCTCAAATAATTGTTAGATTAAAGTGCGGAAGCAAATAAATCAAGAATTAAATTTAGAACAATCACAAGTAGCCACTAAAATTTAGAAAGCAAATAATAGAATGATAAAACAGAGATAATGAAGAATTAGAATGAGAAAAGAAGAAAATAAAAAAAAGAACCTAAAAATGTATTTCTATAATTTTAAGCTGAAAATTCAAAAATTACAAAAAAGCCATTCTAAAGCATCAGAAAATGCCAAAAAATTTAAGGCAAATTCTGACATGTTCAAGGGTTCTACAATTTAAATTTCATGATATTCGGATAACATTAGCTAGATCAAATTATGAAATTTTAGAAAACTCAGCTCTTTTAATAGAGGTTTATGAAAATAGAAAAGAATTTTGGAATTTTAAGGGGGGAAAAGAAGAGAATAAGATAGAAAAAAGAGAGAAAGATAAGAAGAGACTAAGAGAGAAAAATGAAAGATATACACCTTAAAGGAGAAAGGGAGCCTACGGCTACACCTATGGAAGAAGAAATGGGCGTAAAGCCATGAGTGGCATCAACCCTTGGAGAGGAGAACCAGGCCCACAACCTACCTTAGGAAACCCAATAATTCAAAAACTTTTTCTTAATATTCTTCACTATATTAATTAAGGGAATGGAGTGCCTTTAAATAGGCTTATAACCTATAGAATTTAAAAAGTACAAAATTGAAAACTTACTAAACACCTAAACTTGGAGACCAACTATTACTAAAACTTAATTTCCTAATTTAGAAACTACTAAAACTTCAAACTTGCTACCTAAGACATACTAAAATAAAAAATCTTCTAAAACATGATTTTCCTAAAGTCTAAACTACTGAAAATTAAGACTCTAAAACTCAACTTTCTAAAAACACTATTCCCACAACTCTATGATAACCATATAGTAATTTGGTCATAACTTTCCCAACTCACCTTGGATTTGCGTAATCTTGGTTTCGTTATAAAGATAACTGAATAACTTTTCTAATTATACCAACATCAAGCTAAACAGGCAAGTTTTGACCCTTGAAAACTTGGGCCAAAAGTGAGTCATGTGATTACTCTCTAAAAAAAACCCAACAAAACCTTAATACTATTGGCCTTATTACATGGACACCTGAAATGTTTCCCTCCTACAAGACCCTTACTAACCCCACATAACATTCTTGCTTGGATCTGGCTCTCTTATGGGGCGACACATACATAAGTCTTTCTTGACTATCCGCATCATTTAGATAAATCTAAATCTCATTTTCAAATGTTCAAATTCTATCCAGTAATGAGATTTGATATTTGAGTGTTGCAATATTAAAACTTCTTGATATTACATTGTTTGTCTTTGAATTTAAATGTTGATTGATTGAATAATTGGTTTTTCAGGGGTCTATTGATGACTGTCCCCGAAAATTAAGCAAGATGTGCATAGAGATGTTGTTAAGCCCTCTCTATAAGAGCCATGGGATTCCAAAGGACGGATGTTACATATTAGTCATGAATACCTTTAAGGGTTTCTATCAATCATAATACATACCGTTTTGGGTCTAGCAATGGTTACAAACTAAAGGACTTACAGAAAGATTTTGGGAAGCTCTCTCTAGAATAGTTATGGGACCTTTGAAGGTTAATACTACATATCACTCATGAAGACCTTTATGGGTTTATATCATGGTTATGAGCATAATATATAGGCTATGGATTGATCTGTGATGTTACTTTTGTCCTGGGTAAGTGAACATTTCAGTTTTTTGGGACTATATAAACAGAGGAAATTTTGTGATGACTCTTTCATCGCAGGATCGGTTATTGCGCCTTGCCAAGGTAATGACAACCCAGTCACTGTCACGGTAGGTATAATACACAACGTTTAGAAAGAATGCGACATATGCTTACGCCTCTTATAGGCAACATCAGAGGGGCCTTTGCTAATAGGTCAATCTGTTAAGCGGTGGTGCAGACTACAAAATAGTCAGGGAGTGTTTCACTCTCTCCAGAGAAGCTGTGGGGGACCAAGGATGACCCATGCTATTCATAAAAATAAAAATAAAAGGATGACCCATGCCGTAGCGGTGGTCTTTGAGCTTGATAGGGGTTGAGGCTACGGCCCAAAGCCAAACTTATGGAATGAATTGCGGCATTGCTTGTGTTCGGCTCAAGCAGTGTCACGGGGAGGCCTTTAGCGAGCCATGCGGCAGATAACTGGCTAAATTAAGGGATCAAATATTGGGTCGGCCTTTGGCAAGATAGACTAGGAATACCACCTACCAAATCAACTAGGCCTTTGTCAGCACTCACGTGGAGATGTTGCGCTCTCTTCCAAAGTTGTGGATGGTCGGAAATGACTTGATGCTATAAGGGAAATTCTTTAGTCTTGATAACGATTTGCATTATGAACCAATGAATTACATAGACTTGTGGAACGAATTGCAGTACTTGCTTAGTCTAAATAGCAAATATCACGAATGACGAGCCATACTTTACAGGTGTCCCATCTTGACATATAGGTAGAGGGCTTGAGGGACTGTTGAGGAGATGTTGCGCTCTCTCCCAAAAGGCTATGGATGGTCAGAATTAACCTAATGTTGTGAGGGTGATTCTTTAGTCTTGATAACAATTTGCGTTATAGACCAATAAATTACACAGGCTTGATGGAATAAGGTCCGGCGGGCATTTACGCCCTTAAACACACATCGTGTGACCTAAGGTGGTTCATCAGAACTCGAGAGGTTGTTTGGGGCTATGATGGGAGGTTCTTAGGTTACTCTAAAAGCCATGGAGATCTCGAAAGATCGGTGCTATGCATTATCCATGAAGAGCATTATGGATTTTTATCATAAATAAATACGTAGGCTATTGTATAAGGTGACATTACTCATGCTAGAAGAGTAAATGTCATTGAGGGCCTTCTTGTAAGATATTACCAACATGATGGTACCGAACTTTAGTGGCCAGTTGGGGCTATGGCGGGAGATTTTTAGGCTTACCCCAAAAGCCATGGAGATCTAAAAAAATCAGTGCTACATATCATTTATGAAGATCATTATGGGTTTCTATCATAAACAAATATGTAGGCAATGGTATGAAGTCGACATCTGTCTACACCCCAATAGACAATGAAATATGTCAAAGGGGGTGGCCTTCTTGTGAGTCATGAGAGTGGCATGCCTACCGAACCTGAGTAGCCAAATGATTGATAAAGAGGAGTTGGCCTTCTTGTGAGACACGAGAATGACGTTCTCACAGAACCTGAGCGGTCGAATGATTGATAAAAAGGTGGCCTTCTTGTGAGACGTGAGAGTCTCATTTTCACATAACCTAAGTGGACAAATGATTGATAAAAAGGTGGCCTTCTTGTGAGACACGAGAGTGGCATTCTCACAGAACCTGAGCAGCCGAATGATTGATAAATAGGTGGCCTTATTGTGAAATGCAAGAGTGGCGTTTTCACAAAACCTAAGCGGCCAAATGATTGATAAAAAGAAGGTGGCTTTCTTGTGAGACACGAGAGTGGCATTCTCACAAAACCCGCATGGCCGAATGGTTGATAAATAGAAGGTGGCCTTCTTGTGAGACGCGAGAGTGGCGTTCTCACAAAAATTGAGCGGTCGAATGATTGATTAAAATGACCATTTTGGTCTCGAGTTGAAAGTGGTCTTGTGTGGCCAAATGATTTGAAGGTGGCCATTTGGCCTGAAATGAAGTTGGCCTCGAGCAGCCGAATGTAGGATTGAAGATGACCTTGGTTAGCCGAATGTTGAAAGTGGCCTTGATTGGCCGAATGACTTGAAGATTTAAAGTCGATCTTTCTTTTTGGCCTATTTATTTGAGAAGGGAATTTAGAAGTGGTCTGAAATGGCCAAATGTTGACTTGCTTTGTCGGAAATGATGTGTCATTTCCATTTGATTTTCTTTTGAATGATGTTGAGTGCATCTTAGCCAAAAGAGATCTTTGAGTGAAAATGCACTAAGTTCCACTCCTAAGGTTTTTTTTTTTTTTAATTGAGTAATGCTTGATACATTTTTGCCTAAAAAAGTTTTTAGGGCGGAGATGCATTTTGCATCACTCATGAGCTTTTGAAATTGGTCTAAGCAATGCTTGATGCATCTTTGCCTGAAAAAGTTTTTAGAGTGGAGATGCGCTTTGCATTGCTCCTGTGTATTCAACTAGACTTTGAATATATTTTATTCCGAAAACAATTCTAAAGAAGGCTTCTTATCCCAGCATATCATGACACGGACGGAGCTTTAACTATGTTGACTAATTAAAGATCTAAACTTGGTGCTTGAGCCGCTTTGCTTGCTTTATGAATGTGAGAGGTCTTGTCTTTAATTTTGAAAATTCCACGAATGGTTGATTAGATCCCTTGGGCCTTTGAATGTGGGTAGTGTCCTTATATGTTTACTCCAAAAAATGCATTGAGTATGATCGCATATATTATGAGTGATGTGAAATATGTGTAAATTTTGTTTTTTAAGGGATATGACGGAGATGTTTGACATAACTTTTGGAGTAACCTATATCCAAAGAACTTTTGCCTTTACCTGGTAAATTTAAATGTTGAGTGATAGATGACTAGAATGTCGTTTTTTGTTCACTCTAAATTTTGACTTTAACTTTTACTCCCTTTTTTGCCCCTATCAACAAAAATGTTGATAGGCCTGGTCAAAGTGCCATTTATGGCTTTCACTCTGAACTCTAATTGATTTTTATCCCTTTTGTGCCCTTGTTCATAAGAGATGAATAGGTTTAGGTTTCTTTGAAGGATGTTTGGATGAGGTAATGTACACTTGTCAAAATCTTGATTGAATGCTTGATTCGTGTATTACTAACTTGTATTTAGAAATTTCTTGAAATGTTGAGGAATTTGACTGAATAGCTTTTACAAAACGAAAGGTTCATTTCAAAGACATCTCAAGGTTTGTCTTTGAACTAGAAGAGGTCAAAGAATTAGAAACTTGAATGTTTCTTTGAAGAGGATTATGGTTCTTTATATGAGAATCAATGTTATTGATTTGAAGAAGATCATGGTTCTCTACAAAGTCCCCATGTCTGAAGAAGTTCATGATTTTATATAAAGTTCCATATTATTGAAAAAGATCATGGTTTTTTATAAAATCCCCATGCTATTGAAGAATATAATGGTTCTCTATACGTCCCCCACATTACTAAAGAAGAAAATCATGGTTCTTCATAAAGTCCCATGTTTATCAAAGGAGAAGATCATAGTCTTATATGAAGTCCCATGTTTATTGAAGAAGATCATGGTTCTATATGAAGTCCCATGTTTATTGAAGAAGATCATGGTTTTATTTCTTTTCCTTTTTTTTTACATGAGTATAGAGATGATCTTCAAGAATATGGAGATTGAAAGGTTTGAAAGAATGCTTTAGCAAAATAGCCAATCAAAGGCCTCTTTGCTTCAAGAATTTTTTAATACAAGTCAAATTACGTAAGTCAAGCAAAGAATCTCTTCACTTAATCCAAGTTGACAAATCTGAGGAAATCCTCCTCGTCCATATTTCTTAACAGTAATGCCCCACTAGACAATTTCTGCTTGACAATGTAAGGTCCTTCATAATTTGGTCGAGGTTGTCCTCTTGGTGCTTGTTCATGTGGAATGACATTTTTTAGAACATCTGTAGGTTTGACCCTTTTGTTGAAGGTTGTTGTCATGCACCTTTGATAGGCTTGTTTGTTGTTGATTGCCTATAGCCTTTTCTCATCAACGAGGTTTAGCTGATCATGTTGGACTTGCATCCATTTTGATTCTCGAATTTGTGCCTCGGCCAAGACTCGAAGAGACTTGGAATTTCTACTTCAATAGGCAAGACAGCTTCTATACCACAAACCAGAGAGTACGGGGTATCACCTGTAGAAGTACGAATAGATGTTCTATAGGCCATTAGTGCATATGGTAGCTTTACGTGACAGTTAGAATGATTTGTAGTCATCTTTTGAAGAATTTTCTTGAGATTCTTATTGGTTGCTTCCACTGCACCATTCATCTATGGTCTGTATGGAGATGATCGATGGTGTTGAATCTTGAACTTTTGGCAGAGTAGTTCGAGATCCTTCCCTACAAAGTTTGAAGAATTGTTTGTGATGATTTTGTTGGGGACACCATAACCAAAGATGATATCCTTGCATATGAGCTTTGTTATGTTATTCATTGTAACTGTAGACAAGGATGTGGCCTCAACCCACTTTGTGAAGTAGTCAATTGCCACTATGGTGTACAGATGTTCGTTGGCTGCCTTCCAAGGCATAGGTCCTACCACATCAATTCCCTACATGGAGACTGGCCAAGGTGTATTCAAATTGTGCAGTTCCAAAGATGGAGCTTTGATAATGTTGGCATAAGACTTGCAAGTGTGGCATCTTTTTACATGATTACAATATTCTGTCTCTACTGTTGACCAATAATAACCTAGTCGAAGAATCTTCTTGGCTAGCATAAGCCCATTCATGTGCGAGCTGCACTCTCCTCCATGACTGTCTTCTATGATGATGGAGGCCTTAGACTCATCCATGCCTTTTAAGAAAACATGATGTAGGGATTTCTTATATAGAGAACCCCCATACAAAAAAAAAAAAATGCGCGGATAGTCTTCAGATAGTACTTTGGTCATTCTTGGAAGCCAAAGAGGGAAAAAATTGTTCTTTAAGATATCACTCGATGTTGAAGAACCAGGGCTCTCTGTTTGAATCTGCAACAGTAATCTGAAGGCAATGAGCTGGCTTTGATCTCTATTTGATTTCAATGGGCCTCATCCAGGCATCCTGCAGCATATTGATCATAAAGGCAAGTGTGGCCAATGCATTTGCATACTGATTTTTGTTCCGGGCTACATAATTGAAGGTCAAGTATTCAAAATTTTTAGAGAGGGCCTGTAAGAAATCATGATAGTCTAGAAAATTTTCATCTCTAATGAACCACTCCCCGATGGCTTTGAAAATGACCAAAGCAAAATCTCTAAAGACCTTAAGCTCAGTGATGCCCAAGTCAATGTCAGCTTTCAACCTGACAATGCAAGCTTCATACTCTGCTATGTTGATGCATGGATAACTTAAGCGGACAACAATAGGGATGAGAGCACTAGTAGGCGATATAAGCACAGCCCCAACCCTGTTTCCCCTTTTGTTAATTGCTCCATCAAAACACATCTTCTAACAAATCAGCCTGTCCTAATCTACTTCAATGTAAAGTATTTGCTCGTCTAGAAAGTCGAGGCTCAAAAATAAAGGTCCATTAATTGGAGTGTTAGCTAGAATATTGGCACCAATCTGCCCTTTGATGGCTCTTTGTGAAACATAGGTAATATCAAACTCAAACAGCATCATGAGTCATCGGGCCATTCTTAATGTGGTTGATGATTTCTAAAAAGATATTTAATGGGATCCATTCAAAAAATCAGAGAAACTTTGTATGATAAGAAGTAATGTCGTAGTCTTTTGGCTGCATATACCAAAGCAAGACAAGTTTTCTCAAGAGGCGTATATCTAGTTTCGTAATCCATGAAACGCTTACTTAGGTAATAGATGGCTTGCTTTTTTTTCTCCGACTTGTTGTGTTGTTAGAATATAACCCATAGAACCATCATGCATTAACAGGAATAGAATCAATGGGTGGTTTGGCTCTAGAGAAACAAGCATTGGCGGGCTCAACAAATACTTTTTAATTTTATCGAACTGGCAGTCTTCATTCCACTTGGTTAGAGAATTCTTTCTCAGAAGCTTGAAAATCGGCTCACAGATGGGAGTCAGTTGGGCAATAAATCTGTTGATATACTGCACATGGCCTAAGAAACTCTGCACCTCTTTTTCTGTGTGGTGCGGGCATTTCGATGATGGCCTTGGCTTTAGCTAGATCGACTTCGATGTCTCTTTCACTAATGATGAAGCCTAACAATTTTTCCTGCAAAGCTCCAAAAATGTATTTGTTCGGATCCAACCTCAACTTGAATTGTCTCAATCTAACAAACAACTTTCGTAGATGCCCCAAGTGATCTTGACAATGACAGGATTTGACAATCATATCATCAACATAGACTTCCATTTCCTAGTGGATCATGTCATGGAAAAGGGCAGTCATGGCCCTCTAGTAAGTTGCCCTGGCATTTTTAAGACCGAAAGGCTTAACTTTATAGCAAAAGATACCCCAAGGAGTGGTGAAAACACTCTCTGTCCTCAACTGCCATCTTGATCTGGTTGTAGTTGGAGAAACCATCCATGAAGGACACCATCTCATGACCAACTATCTACAAATCAATACGTCAATATGAGGCAAAGGAAAATCATCTTTAGGACTGGCTTTGTTCAGGTCTTTGAAGTTAATGCACATGCGGACTTTTTCATCCTTTTTGGGAACTACGATGTTGTTGACTAACCATTGGGGGTATGAAACAGAGAGAAGGAAACCAATAGTAAGCTGATTTTGGATTTATTCTTTAAGCTTAAGAGACCATTCTGGTAAAAAATGTCTAGGTTTTTGTTTGATGGGGTGAAAGGTTGGATCAGTGAGGAGTTTATGAACAACAAGGTATGTATCAAGACCGGGCATATCCTCATAGGTCCATGCAAAAATATCAATAAATTCTCAAAATAACAGTACAAGATCACATCCCAAATCTAAGGTGTTGGAGGGTTGTGATCTTTACCATTTTATGAGAAGTTTCAGACCTAAGGTTTTCTTGCAAGTTATCCACTATTGGGAGGTTCCAATTTTCTTGACGTTCGAAGGCATCAATAACCTCTCACGCCATTAATTCCTCATCATTGCAATCACACTCTTCATGTTTTAAAGTGGGTTTTGAAAGAAAAAAAAATTTAGTAATGTGTAAATGAAAGGGTGTTGACACCCTAAAAACAAAGCTGATCTTGGAAATGGATTCCAAGGTGCCTATGTACAAAATACATTATGTTGAAAAAGTGGTCAGTCGGGATCAAGTTGTACATAGTTCTGGTCTTAAAAGGTAATGATTTTTTTTTGTTTTTGAAAAGTAGATGAGTCTGAAGTTTCTTCTTAAACCGCCTACATACTTGACTTTTTTCTCATTCGTCAAATGCTAAAAAACTTTGGTCTATCAAGATCAAACCACATGTAGTTCTTATTAACAATGGTAATAAACAAAAAGGAAATGATTTTTTTTTCAAAAAAATGACTAAACCTGAAGTTGTCTTAGGCTGCCTACATACCCGCTACATTTGCATTGGTCGAATGCTTGACATTGGAGTCAATAGGGATCAAGTCATACATGGTTCTCATTACAAGGTGAAAAAGAAAAAAAATAAAAAATAACAAGAGTACTTATTGCTAAATGTCTAGGCTTTGATCGCTATCAACCAACCTGGTCCAAGTACGCGTCTTCATTCACGAGCCTTAGCTGCTTAGATACAACAGGGGTCCCATCCTCAAGTAAGCTGACCTGTGTAAGGTTGATCTCACTCAAATCCAACTCTCCATTGGAAACGACAAGTTGAAACGCCTCTAACATTGCGTGGTAGAGAGAGCAGACTTACGGGGACCAATTTGGCTCCCCTACGTTCTGAAGTAGTGGGAGTTGAACTCTCACCAATATCAAGGATAGACAACATTGTGCTGAAAGAGGGAATATGCTGACATGACCTTGAATGTGGTGAAGAATGAGAAGTCACTTTGACTTTACCAAGGTTGATTAGTCGATCACAAGTTGTAGGTGGGGGAATAAATAATGGAGTTACATCAGAAGAACTTCCTTGGTTGACATTGGGTGAGACACGTGGAGGGGTCGTAAACTAGGCTACATCAGGCTCAGGGTTGTCTGGGAATTCAGGGGCCGAGGTGATATTTGAGGGGGTTTTGAAAATGATTCTCTTTTTCTTGCCCCATTATTGCAGTTATGGCTTAAATCCGAGCCCTGCTCAAAATGGTACCCTGAACACTTTAATTGGCTCCTTACAGCCCTATAGAAATTTGCCCAAACCTTTGTTCGGGTTAAACCTTATTTTAGCCATCATCCTAAATTTTGGAGAGAGGATCTCGGCCTTTCTTTTCTTCTCTACTACCTGCTCCTTGGTATTAACCACCTCAAACTGATCAGAGGTGTATGTCTTAGGAGTCTGAAGGTTTTGTACTTGCAAAACCTTCTGCCCGACCATAGTAATGATGTCTCGATCTGCGGCCAGGATGACTACTTCATCACCAACAACCTAGTGAAGGATGAGGGAATGTTTAGCACTTGAAAATGCACATTGAACATTTTCCCTTGTAGAATAAGGGGAATGTCAATCTCACCCTGACCATGGCTGAAAATGTTGTCGAAGGCCTTGATGTTATATGGGTTCAGTTGCATATTCTGAGGTGGAATCTCAAGTGCGTCCAGAGTGACACTGGCACAGATGTTTAGTGCGGAGCCATTGTTTACAAGCACCAAAGGGATACACATCAGTATAAAAGGCCGAGACATAGATGGCCTTATTATGCAGTACATCACCCTCAGCAAAAGTAATGATGCGGGGCATGGCCACCCGTCCAACCATGTTCTCTAGATGGTCTACACTCTAGAGTGAAAGACGCGTCAACAAATGTTTTGCAAAATATATTTAGAAATCTCTCCCTATGTGGGGCGAACGTCACTAACAACCACAATTTAGAAATGTTGGCCCATGTCTTGGCCAATTGTTCAACCAAGAATAAGTGTGACTGTGGATTGCCGCCTCGAAAATATCATTTTCTTTCTTTTCTTCATCTTCTTTAATCCTCTTTTGTTCTGTTGTTTCTTGTTTTGCTACTTCTTGCTCTGTCGCTTCTTTCTCTACCCCTATTTTCTCTTTGCCCTTTCCTCAATCAATCTCCGAGCGCAAATGTGATGTGGCCAGTTCGGAGATCCTGCCTAACCTAGTAATGAAAGCAATGTGATTTGCCACTTCACTTGCTAACATCCCTAGATGAGACTCCCCCATTCCCTTTATATAATCAAAGGGAACCATGTTCAGCTCATATGGCATATTTAGTAGTGGGGGAATATTAACAGTTAGTGGAAGGCGCATTGATGGTGGTGGAAAGGTATACAAGGATGGTGGGTAAGTTATTAGTGGTGGCGGAGGGATGTAGTGTGGATCGAAATAAAGGGGATAATGAGCCAGGGGTCCACCACCATAACCATCTCTAGATCAGCATTTGGTGGAAGCAATGAAATAGGGTCTTTGAGAGGGGTGTCCCATAGGTCAAGGAGTATTTGATGTTGCTCCTTAGGGGTCATTTCTGGTGCGACGTAAAGGTTAAGAAAAAGTATGTGGTCTTTAGGTAGAAGAATTGGTGGTCTGATATCACCAACCTTGATGATGAAGCTGGCGGGACTGAACTCTTGGCCATCAAGACCTATCAAATTGACCCCCATGGATGGTTGGTGGGATGGAAGTGGGTTTTGAAGAATGTTGGAGTTGGATGGGAGATTGTTTGGTGTGAGGCCAAATGACACATTTCCTTCCTCTATGAGGTCTTGAATGTAGTGTTTCAAGACATAGCACTTGTCCAAAAAATGGCCAGGTGACTAGTGAAATTCATAATGCTCATTTGCATTGTATTTGAAAGGTAAAGGTTGTGAGGGAGGTCTTGGCTCCAAGAATTGTAAAATTCCCTTTTGGACCAGATAATCCATCACGTACTTGTATGAGTAGGGGAAGGGTAAATCTTCTTCTTTTCCTATCATCAATCGGGATAATCATAAACTTCGATTACGGCCTCAACTGCATAACTTGGGGCAACTGTGATGAGGCCGGGAAACTTATAGTTGTTTGCAAACGGGTAAAACTGTGGCTTTGGACAAGCCAAGGTATCTTAATGGTCTGCAAGGTATTGTTGTTAGGACGGGTTATTGAGACCTTCTTGGGAATTGGTCGGGTGTTACTGGCAGAAACTGGGGTCACTTTTGGGACCAAGCTTGCTCGAATGGCCAACTCAACATGGATAGCCTGGTCAATGACTTCAGCGAAGTTACTGGTGGAGGCTGTGAGGAACATCAACTGATAAGTGGGACCCAGGGTCTTTAGAAAGGTGGAGATCATGTCGTCCTCCGACATTGGGTGCTTTAGGTTTGAGGTCCTTTGTCTCTACCTATATGCGTAGTCTCTGACACTCTCACGAGCATGAAGGCGCATCCCTTCAATTTTGTCCTTTGTTGGCAACATCTTAAGATTGAAGCAAAAGTGTCCAATAAACTCCGTGGTCAGAGTTCTTCGGGTACTGATATTCCTCTTTTCTTGTCTAGCGAACCACTTAGTTGCATCCTTCTACAAAACATGGCATTGTAGTACATACTCAGGTGCATCCTAGGGCAACCGGTGTTGTCATATTTCTCCATATCGGGCATCTACAAATTACTCGGCAAGTCGCCCACTGGGTAAAGACATAAGTCCTCAAAATCCATATTCAAAGAGAATTGACCCCCCTTAAGCAGCTTGAACTCACAGTTTAGCTTTGCAATCCTGGCATTGGTTTCATTAATCAGAGAGGAGACAAAGACCTCTTTCCCTTTTCTATTGGTGATGTTGGGTCCATACTACTCTTCGATGTCGACCACTAACTAATGCAGCTGTTAGACATGGATAGTAGTACGGGTAGTAATAGTGAGGACTAGTGATTGTCCCTGGTCTTAGGACCTGCTAAAATTAGAGTTCTGTCTCTAAGACTGGAGGAATAAGGACTCAAGAGAAGGAATTTGACCTTGAGAAGAATTTATGGGTCCTCCCTACTTGGTGAGAAACTCATGAAGCACCTTCTCAATCTCAGTGGAAGGATAACCTTTACGTTGGAGTGGGACGAAAACTTGGGTTTGTGACAAAGGAGGAGCTTGTGAAGAGGAGGATGAAGACCATCCCTGCCTTGTCATAAATGCCTCCATTATTTTCTCTAGTTCAACCTTTTGTTGTGCCAAAGTCAATCATTAAGATTGACCCGAGGGTTTATAGTTTTCGGTGAACTTATGGGAGGTACAGTAGATGGGACGCTGGTGATCCGTAAAGACTCTTATACCATGATAGTGCTAAGATGTGTCGTCTTCTTCTGTTGCTGCCGGGTCTCAGGAGGCGCTATCTTGACTGTTCAGAACTGGGTTAAAAAGAGAATTATATTTATTTAAGAGATTGTATTTTGATTATTTATTTGTGACAAACATTTTAACAAATTCTAGATCATTCAAGTGAAGTCATGTCTAATTGTCAAACCACAAGTCGAACATAAAACAAAACTTTGTATATATATATATATTGGAAATGGTTACAAATACAGGTGCATCGACCTTATACAAAAAGCAAGACAGAATACATAAGATGCTAAAGCCCGAGGACCCGTGGTGGTGGAGATTCCATAGGCTTGTAGCCCATAGCAAAGATCTGGTCATGCAAATCTTGGACCCACTCCAGTCGCCAATGTGTCTGTAAAAAGGCCATATTGTTGCTATGTCAAAGCTCACTCTTGAGATCAGCTTGAGAAGTCCTAAGATCGTTGAGTTCACCCCTTAAAGAGCTAACATGTTTAGATAAAGTGTCAATCTCTTCATGGTGACAATCTCTCAAAATCTCAGCCTCGACACGAAGATGGGCTTCAATGTCTAAAGACAACCGGGTCAGAGATACTGAGCTTGTCCGTCTGCAAGGTCTAGAAGTTTTTGTTCTAGTTTTAGCTCAGTATGAGAGGGCCCACTATACAAAGTAGACGGTGCCTCTAATCGGATCCTCTTACTTAAGGATTCAGTGTTAGGTGTTGCTAGAGATGTTAGTGTAATGCGGTGAATTCACAGCTCATATGGAAGTGACATCTCTGGGGTATTGGTAGATACTAAAGGTGGATGCCAAGTTGCATGAATATGTGAGCTATCCCAAAGTGTAGCCAAACGGGACCAAGTCCGAAAAGGTGTCTTGTGATTCAGTTTGTGAATGTCCTCATAATCTGTAGTGAAGTTAAATAAATCTTGCCGAAGAGTGAGCTGTCGGAGGACACAGGCAGATACATAGGGTGTGCTCTGGTATAGCCTTGTGAGGATCATGTAAGTGCGAGCCTCTGAAAAAAAGGTGTGGATAGTGGACTTTGTACCACTTAACCCGCTAGGTGATATACTTAAGAAGTAAAGTGGATAGAAGACTGGTAATCTGCTACTGTTGCCTTGACCGGAAGAGGTTGAGCGTTTACATGAGCTTGGACTGAAAAGATGTGGCGTGAAGTATATATGGGAAATGTAAATAGAGTACTCAAATGTTCACGAAGCCAAGCTTGAAAGAAAGTCAGGCAACCATACAATTGACCGCTTTGATGTCGGGAGCAATGTGATATGCTGGAGATGGTCTTGGCGATGATCATAGGGGCCAGGGTCATTCCTTCTAAGTGTTGCCCCAAGATATTGCATAAGATCCCATTGATGTGATGACAACTATGAGATAAGAAAATTTGTCCCTTGACTACTAGAGTGAAAGCTTTGAAGTTGGTAGGATCTAAGAAATCTCCAACTTTCTTCCAACCTCTCTCGAGTGGAAGATCAAAAGGACAATGGAGGATTTCTTCCGAAGCTTCCTTGGGTAAGAAGTTTCGCAAGATATTGAGAGTAGACTGAAAATCCTTGAAGTAGTTGATTTTGTGAGTTGGGAAGACTCCCTTTGTGTAGTGGCAATGTTTCCAGCCTAGGAATCATTCCAATTCTTCGATAGTTTGGGAGAGCTCGTGTTTCCAGAACCAAAAAACCATAGCCAAAGGATCCCAAAAGAAGATGGTTGCTTCCAGAAGTAACCAATCAAGACGTATGCAAGCTAATAACAAGGTGGCACCAAGTCGGCTCTGGTTTTCCCAGACTTTTGCTCTTCAGGTGGAAGGGCAATGAGGGAATTTGTGAAATTTGCGGAGGTAGTGGAGAATGGCTCCAAACATATGGGTCTAGGGTCCCCATACTTGTCAAACAATCATAAAAGAGGGTTAAATTGATGAATGTAAAGTCAAAACTGAATTAGGCAAAAATTAAGTTTCAATGCCTGAATTTCACCTCAACGCTTGAATTTCAAATCCAGGCATTGGGGGCACGTTTAGGTGTTTTAAGAAGTTGCAAATTTATATAGGCCCGCAAGTTCATTTTTTTCATTTTCTAAGTTTTTGAATAATAGAACAGTGAGAAGGGAAACCCTTGAAGATCAACCCCAAATATTTTCTTAATCCTTTTCATATATAGAATCATCGTGAGTGTTAGTGGATCATCACAGAATTACCCGCTCTTGCCTCGCATGAAAAGGCACTACGGAAAACCCCAATTTCGGACTTGGTAAGTCTTTGATTCTTATATTGTTCATTTGTTTTTATAAAAATATGAATTTTATGATTGGTCCACAAATATTTTGAAGTTTAAATATTTCCTTTCCACTCTCAAGTTTTCTTTGTTCTTTTTTCCCAAAAAGAAGAATGTAATACTTTTGATCTTGTGAGTTTTTTATTTGAAAAATATGTTTTATATATTTTTAAACATTTAGAATGATTTAGAACCGTTTGGAATGACCTCTTGGTGATTTGTCCTTCCCAATGCCTGAATTTTTTACTGCCCTAGAATTAGCGTGGTGGGCCTAAAATTCAGGCTTTGGGAAACATTCAGGTGTTTTTGTCTCTGACCTTTTTTTTTTTTTTTTTTTTTTGCCTGCTTTAATGATTTTTGTTTATTTTATGTATGCAGGCTAAAGAGGGGGTACAAGTGCACGGGTCTTGGATTGGTGTCTTGGACATGTGGGACCATTTAAGCCAACATGCCAATGATCGAGTAGAGGCCCTGGTTTTTAGGCCATTTATACATCTGCCATTGTTGAAGGCAGACAAAGGGCTACTGATAGCCCTTACAGAGAGGTGGTCATCATTTACCTGCACTTTTGCATCTTTCGATGGGGGAGATAGAGATGCCCCGTATTGATTTTTATATGATAACGGGCATATCTATGGAGGGTAAACCTCTTCCCTCGGTGATGGACACATCTTTTGAGTTGATCCATAAGTGCCTAGGGCCACAACCCATTATATACAACCAAGGGATGAAGGGGGTTCCACCGTTGTGGTTTGAGAAGAACTACACTTTGGCCACCGATGAGAGTATGGCCAAGGAGATTGGTTTCACAGTCAAGGCGTTCCTCACCCATATGTTGACCCGGTCTATTTTTTGTTCGAAAAGCGACCAGATGTACTTCCACTTGCTCCCTGCCCTCAAGGATCTGGACAAAGTGGGATCATACTGATGGGGTAGATCTGCCCCAGGGTGGATGTACTTCAACATGAGCAAGGTGGCTAATGGAGGGGCTCGTGTCTTTCCCGGCCTTCATTTCTTATGAGAGGAATGCTTAGTTTATTTACTTTTGTTTATTATTATTCTTGTTTGTTTTGATTTATAACTAACACTAACTTATTTGAAACATTGCAGGTGTAGTGCTATGAGAAATTGACACCTCTAGCACCAAAGAGGAGGGGTATTGATCTTTTCCCCTTCCCCTTTGTGGAGAGGTGGGCCCCTTCTCACACATAACACAAAAAGAGGAGGCCCATCTCGGGTTTTAGGAGAGTTAGATCAAATTATTGTTTCACAAGTGTTATTAGATTTTATTTTTTAGTTTCATTTGTTTTCGTTAGGGCTAAAGAGCGGCTTAGCCCAACGGTAAGGCTTACCGTTAGCATCCCTGGTGGCGTGGGTTCAAGTCACGGAAACAGCCTCTCCAGAAATGGG